>JAOXYA010248614.1:0-19584 GCA_028565675.1 Sorex palustris | reverse complement strand
CGCCCGCCCGCGCGCGCGGCCGCGACTTCCTTAAAGGAACAGGTGGCCCGAGTCGGGGTGCACCTGGCGCCCCGGCGGCGCCCCCTCCTCCCGGTTTGGGAGCGTGTGTGTGTGTGTGTGTGTGTGTGCGTGCGTGTGTGTGCGTGTGTGTGTGTGTGTTGGGAGGGGCCCCAGCTCCCTCAACCCGCCCCCCTCTCCCACCCCCCCTCACCCCGGGCAGTGCCTGGACGTTGCAAGTTTTGATGCCCCTGCAGCATCCCGGGGCCGCTGCGCTCCTGCCCACGAACTCGCTCGCGGCGGTGCCCACCCCGCCCAGCGCATGCTCGCGGGCACGCCGAGGGGGCCCCCGGCGGCAAAGTTGGAAGAGGGGTGCGCCTCCCCGGGGCGCCCCAGCCCGAGCCCCGCGGTGCGCCAGACGCCCGCTGCAATGCCCCCGACCCTGCCCCGGGACTGACCCCTGGGGAAAAAAAAAAAAGGAGAAGACCACCCCACCCCACCCCCCCATACAGACACACGCACGCACACACGCACATCCCAGCACGGCTACTGCGCATGCTCCGAGCTGGACAGCTCCAAAGAGGGAAATTTAAAAACGGTTCGGGAGCTGCGACAGCGGCCAAATTGTGCAAGGCGAGGGGCGAGGGCCAGGGAGCCCCCCGCCCCCTCCGCGCCCGCGCCGGCCCCCGGAGCCCCCGGAGCGCCTGCAGCGGCGGCCGCGCGACGATCGGCTCCAGGTACCGCCTGGCAGGGGGGCTCGGCCGGGCAGTGCCCAGCGCGGCGGGCGCGTGCGGGGCGGAGGGCGCGCGCTTGGGGGGCCGCGGCGCTGCCCGTCCTCTTTCTCTTTCCCCGGGACTCCCGGGAGCTGGGGGCGAGCCTCGGGGTTCGTCTTGGGCTTGCAGTTTCCGAGATTCAGAGAAAACAGCGCTTTAAGACTCTGTGGGCGGCGAGGGAGGGGGTCGCGGGCGGGGGTGCAGGGTAGGTGACCAGCGGTTCTGAAGGCATTTTCAGGGCAGGAGCACTGCGGGGTTCTCCCCCTTGCAAGGGGGGAACTCGGCTCCCCCAGAGAAGCAGACTTCACACCCCCAAGCTGTCTTTTCTGTTTTTTTTTTTATTAACTTTTTGTGTGTGTGTGTGTGTGTCCCTAAGTGATCAGAGCAGAACTGCAGTTGAAATGATGAGGCGAGGAAAGGAATTCGGGTTTTGCCAGTGGCCACTTAGAACCTGCGGTTTCCTTCCATTCTTTTCTCTGCTGCTCAGACCCTGTCGGACTTGCCCTGGGAAAGTGCCCTGGGCCACCCAGGCACCCCTCTGCTGCTTCTTTTTCTTCTTCTCCTTTTTTTTATCCTCCCTTCTGTTTAAAAGTGCTCTCTTTTTGGAACTCTGTTCCTTCTCCGCTGTGGGAAACCCGTCCACACGGGTGCTGACCGCTGGCCAAGCTTTGTTTTCTGCTTGTCTCCCCGCCACCCCCACCCCCCTCCCCGCAGGAGATGATACAAAGTGACATGTCATCCACCATGTCAGGACTGATTCCAGACCCCGGACCAGCTCTCCACCCCGCCGCTCCTCCGCCGGAATACAGGTGAGGGACCCACAGTCACTCGCACCCAGAGTATTCATTGTTTCCCATTTGTGTGGTTGGTTCTGGTCCCTGCAACTGCCTCCGAACTCTTCTTCCATTACATTTTGGGATTCGGTAAGAGATCTGGAAGGTCTTCATTTCAAAGTTGGACTCTAAGGGGGAGGAACCTTTTAGGACAGGGGGTCGGGCACTTTCTTTGCACACGGTCCATCTCTGGCACCATAGATGGTCCCCTGAGCACTGCCAGGAGCGATCCCTGAGCACAGAACCAGAATCAAAACATAAAAAAGTGTTGGCCTGTGTAGGGTCTAGAAGCCTGGAGCAATAGAACCCCAAGTTGCCTGCAGCCTTTGTCCCCTCTGAGCTGTTCCCTCCTGGGAAACGGGGGATGGGTTTTCATCATCCTTCGGCGTGGGGGAGGCTGTGAGTGGGCACTCCTGAATCCTGCCTCGCTGTGTGATTTGCTTTCGTGTTGTTTGGTGGGGGCTACACCCAGCAGTGCTCAGGCCTTACTCCTGGCTCTAAACTCTAAACTCCTGGTGGTGCCTTCCCCCGGACTCCCTGGCCCATAAATTCAGATTTACTTAATTTTTTTTTTTCCACTTTTGGCCTGGCTCGCCAATGCTCAGGGACTATTCCCGACTCTGTGCTCAAGAGTGACCCCTGGTGGGATTCAGGGGAACCTGTGCTGTGCCAGGGAGCCAATTAGGACTGGCCACACGCAAAGCAAAATAATAATAATAATAATAATAATAATAGAGTCCTTAACCCGTATGCTATCTCTCTGGCCCCAAAAATTCAGTTCATGCGCGCCCGTCATGAGATCGTGGAGGCTCAGTGCAGTGAAACTGCTTTACCCGTGATCCTCACAGATGGTGTAACCTCTGGGCTTCCTTTCATCACCGAAAGGGTTAAGCAGATGGTCAAGGATTGGGAGTCTGCAGCCCTGTCATAAACCCAGCTTCTCTGGCCCTTTGGGCAGCGCACCCTGCCTCAGTTTCCTCATCCATAAAAGGGGGAGAGAGATGGTAACCGCTCGGTGAAGTTGTCCTGAAAATGAAGCATTTCAGGGTCACGGTTGAAACTTGACTTGTTCACTCGGGGCTGTAAAAACCTGCAGGGTCACCCAGAGTGCCCCAGAGGTGCTGACTGGACCCAGGTGACGGTCCCTCTGTCCTCCCATCTGGAAGCCTCTGTGTGTGGGCGGGGGTGGGGATGGGGAGGCAGCTTCCCTCTGGGATGAAGACCTAGAACAATAGATTCTTGTAGCCCAAAGCTCCTGCAGGAAGACCCCCACAGCAGGGAGGGGTAGGGGGGAGGCCAGGGTCAGCCCCAGCAGTTTCCAGTTCCTGTGCTCCGTGTCACGTGACTGGCTTTGGCTCTCCCGTCTTTGGCCCGGGCACCAGTTGGCTGAGTAAACAGCGTTAGAGCCAGAGTCTCGGAACCTGACCGCTCAGTGTGGGGAGGAGTCCAGCTCCCCGCCAGACACGGGCATCCAGGGCAGGCCTTCCGGGGAGGGGCTGGCCAGGGGGATCCCCGGATCCACGTGCTGTCCTGCAGGGGCTCCCCGCCAGCACCCACCCGAAGGGGGGCTCTGCCCAGCCTGTGTGTGCCAACCCAGTCCCCACGGTCGGGCCCCTTGTGGCCGCCCCTCTCCGGGCAGAGAGCTGACCTGGACGGCTGGCAGCGTCCACTCGATGCCCCACCCAGGGGAGGGGGAATAGCTGAGCTGCATGGGACGGTGCTGCACCCACGTTCCAGGGGGGCCCAGACTCTCTTAGTCACCTGGAGTCAGGGCTGTCTTCCGGGGAAAGCAGCTCCCGTGACCGGAAGGCGGAAGAGTGACCGCCCTCACTGCCACCACCGGCACACCTGGCACCCTCCTTCCATCTGTCCTCCCTCCCTTGCTCCATCCCTTCCTTCTTTCCTTCCCTCCCTCCCTCCCTCCTTCCCTTCTTCCCTCCTTCCCTTCTTCCCTCCTTCCCTTCTTCCCTCCTTCCCTCCTTCCTTCCTTCCTTCCTTCCTTCCCTCCCTCCTTACTTCCTTCTCTCTCTCCTTCCCTTCCTTCCTTTCCTTCCTTTCCTTCCTTCCTTCGTCCCTTCATTTCCTTCCTTCTTCCCTCTTCCTTCCTCCCTTTCTTCCCTCACTCCCTTCTTCCCTCCTTCCTTCCCTCCTTTCTCTCTTTTCTACCCTTTTCTTTTCACTCTTTCTCTCTTTCGGGCCACACTCAGCACCTCACTCCAACGCTCTATCTACTCAGACCTCCCAACAACCCTGGGACCCAGCCACTTTGTGCCCAGGCTAAAGAGCCAGAAGTCACCACTACACTTCCCTGAGCTCAGCGCTCAGAAGCCACTCTTCGTGGTGCTTGCAGGGTCAGGGGTCAAACCCAGGCCTCCTGCTTGCATTCATCCCCTTGAACTGTCACTCTGTCCCAGTTCAGTTGCTGGTTCCTTGATTTCTTATTATCTGCCAAGACCAAATCCATGAAAGGAGCTCTCTTATACCCATTTGATGGACGGGGAAAACCAAGGCTCCACCCTTCCTTGAATGGTGGAACCGAAGCGTCATGGTGGGCAGCTAGTTATGGGCCAAGTGGGAGATTTAACACAGAGGCTGCCACACGCGCCCGTGGGCCCGATGAACAGCACAGGTGCTAGAAGCGCAGACAGTGCTCTGTGACCCTGGATAAGACTCTGTCCCTCTCTGTGCTTTTGTTGTTTCTGCAGCTGTGCAATGGAGCCCGGGGGAGGCTGACTGGGGCATCCTGCTCTTGCTTCTGTCTGGGAAAGGGGCCCCACCAGGCCCAGGACAGAGTGCGTCCCTGGGAAGGGGAGCTTTTTTGAATGTGCCCCCTGCTGCCTCCTTCCAACCCCTCTCATCCTGCCTAATAGCTCAGGGAGGTTTATGGGCTTCTCCTCCCCCACTCAGCCCTGCAGAGAGCAGCCCCCAAGGCCCACTCAGGCTGCAGCAGCCCCCCCCACCCCCGCCAGCCGCCTGCCCCTCATCCCCAGGGCCCTGTGTGGCCGTTAACTTTCAATGACTGTGCTGAGTGGGAGGGGGGGGTGCTGAGCAGCTGGGGGGGCGGCCCTGCCCACCCCCCGGGACCTGTCAGAGTCAGCGGCCCAGCCAAGACGGCAAATTGGCAGCGGTCTCCCGGCCCGGCCTGTGGCTGGGCCCCTTCTGGGGCGGGGGATGGAGACCGCCCTGACCTTCCCAGACAGCCACCACGGTTTCTGTTCCGCCAGGCTCAGCTGTCTTCCCGCTGTGTGCCCCCTCGGTCGGTCGGAGGGGGGACGTCCACTCTTTTAGAGGCAGGGAAAGAACCTAAACCGGACAGCCTGCCAGACAGACACCCCCACCCCCAACTCTCAGCCCGGGAACTAACCCTGCGGAGCCCTCCTGAGCGACCCACATATTCCAGTGCGTGGAGTCACATCCCAGCCGGGAACCACAGACTGCGTTGCAGCTGGTGGACCTTACTCTAGCTTTTGTCTGTTTTGTGCTCAGGGCTTACTCCTGGCTCTGCATTCGGGGTCACTCCAGGGAGGTTTCGAGGAACCATACCCGGCACTGGGGGTCAAACCCGGGTCAGCTGTGTGCAAGGCCGGATAGTGCCACCTGTTGTGCCGTGTCTCCGGGCCCTGGATCTTATTCTGGGGTTCAGGTCCAACCGCCTGTTTGTACCGATGGGGCCAGGGAGGGCCGAGAGGCAGGAGAAAGCCAGGCGCTGGTGCCCTGAGTCCCACCTTCTCCTGGGACTCTGCGGTTCATAGTTCACTCCCCATAGTTCACTTCTGTCCCTCCTGGAAAGAAACAGGTGACTTTGGGGGGGAAAGTCCTTCCTCTCTCCGGACAGGCCATTTCCCATGTCTGTTAGTTACTTAATACCTATGCACTGGGGGGCCGGAGAGATAGTACAGTGGGTAGGGCGCTTACATTGCATGTGCCCTACCTGCTGTACTTTCCATATGGTCTCCCAAGTACCACCAGGAGTAATTTCTGAGTTCAGAGCCAGGAGTAACCCCGGGCATCACTAGGTGAGGCCTAACACCGAAAGCCAAACAAGGGGCTGGAGTGATAGCAAAGCGAGTAGGGCGTTTGCCTTGCACACAGCCGGTTCGATTCCCAGCGTCCCATATGGTCCCCTGAGCACCACCAGGAGTGATTCCTGAGTGCAGAGCCAGGAGGGACCCCTGTGCATCGCCAGGTCTGACCCAAAAAGAAAAAAAAAGCCAAACAAACCCCTCTGCATCAGGTAGATGGGTAGTAGATGGATGGATTTTTTTCTTCTGTTTTTTTTTTCGGGGGTAGGGGGAACCACACCTGGCAGTGCTCAGGGCTTATATTTGGTTCTGTGCTCAGGAGCCCTATTTGGTGCTGGGGATCAAGCCAGACCCAGCTAGGTGCAAGGCACACACCCTCCCTGCTGCAGTATCTCTCTGGATTTGGCGAGTAAATTTCCAGGGAAAACAACCCCAGAGAAGCAGGAAGCTTCCTGCTCACCTTGTGACCGAGTCCTGCAGTGGCCTGGGTGCCACCGACACGGCCTGTGTCCCCACTGAGGAAAGTCCCCACTGGCCTCTGTGGGGCGGGTGCGCCCTGGGCCCCCACCCTCAAGCAGTGACCTGCAGCAGGGGGCGGGGGACCCTCTTGCCGAGATGTGATTTTCCCAGTGTCCCCACACCCTTCCCTCTTAGTGAACCGGAATTGCTAGCTGGCTACCAAGCACGCAGGGAAGAGCGGAGCGCTGTCCTGGAATCAGCTTCCTTTGGGGTCTGAAGACTCCGTTCTCCCATCCCCGATATACATGTGAGTGCACAGCCCTCCCCCAACACGCACACACACACACACACACACACACACACACTTGCACGCGTGCACACATGCACTCAGTCCCGACTCACACTCTAGGACGGACAGATGGTCTTTTCCAAGCTCCTGATCACAGCCACCGAGGGTTCAGCTGGTGGGAGCAAAGACTTGATATGCAGAAGGGCTGCATGGCCCCCTGAGGTCCACCACAGGTGACCCCTCCCTGAGCATCTAGTGATGGGGGAGCCCATGAGCCCTGCTGGGTGTGACCCCCAAACAAACCCAACGCCCCATAATCCCTAACCTAATCATTTCACTCTTGGCAAAGTTGGGCAACTCAGGACTTGCAAACCGCATTTGATTTTTTGGCATTTTCCTTTGAACAATTACAATTTGTCGTGAGGAGACAGTTTCTTATCTGCACATTTGCAGAAGGCAGAGGCACCTTTGAGGCGGGGCGGGAGGTGGAGCTGGACGGGCCTCTTTGCCCTGGGCATGGGGAAACCCCTCTGGTTGACCATGGGGGGTAAGAAGAGAGAAGGCCCTGGGAAGGAAGGAAGGAAGGAAGGAAGGAAGGAAGGAAGGAAGGAAGGAAGGAAGGAAGGAAGGAAGGGAGACATGGTCTGGACTCTTGCAGTGTCCAGGCTACAAGCCAACCCCTGATCTCCTCCATCCTGCTGTCCGGGATGCTGGCCACAGTCAGCTTCCGGCTTAGAGGCCCAAGGAGGTCAGGGAACCCCCCCCACACACACAGGGACCTCTACACAGAGGTGGAGAGACGGGCTTTGAACCCCACCGCCGAGAAACAGTCTAAAGACCATCACGGTGGAGGGGTCAGTTCCTCGGGGACCCTCTGTCTTGCCCCACCCTGGGAAAAAATGTCCAAGAGATCTGGGTGGGGGTGCAGGGAGTCCCTTTGCTGCCAGGCTGAGTGATGAGGGGTGGGTGCCTTCCCCCCAGCCTGGGCAGTCCCAGCCCCAAAGTCGCGTGATACTCGCCACTCCACCAGCTTTGGGGAGACCAGGGGTGGGCCTTGGGGAGCAGGCAGGGTTTCGTCTGTCCTGTCCCTAGAGCAGAGCCCCACAAATGAGAGTTGAGGCCCAGACGCTGTCAGGGCCCCTCCTGAGACTGGAGGATGCGCGGTCATGGCGATGGGACATATGGATGGGGACCCCACCTGCACCCCCTCCTCCAGTCTTCCCAGCACCCTCCTGGCAGATGGGCTGGGTGTTGCCGTCCCACTGAACAGATGAGCAAACTGAGTCCCAAGAGAGGCAGCAAATCCAGCCGCCACAGGACCAGGCATGATTCACAGCCAGGCCTGGCCGACATAAGAGCCCAGCCTTGTAGCCACGGCCTTGAAATCATACAGGGACCGAGAAAGTAGCGGGTGGAACTTGACAGAGACCTGGACAAAGCTCACCAGGACCCCCACTCAAGGTTCAGCTCTGGGAAAACAGCTGATTCCGAGACTGGTTTCCCTGGGTCCCTCTCAATCCTGACCAGAGCCTGCTGGTAATAGACAAGACAAGCTCTGCACCCTTCAGGATGGGATTGGACCCTTCAGCCTGTAGCGCCCCAACTCCCCAAGCCCCTCACCCCATGAATTCCTGCTGAGGAAGTTGAGGCCCCAGGAGGATACTGCTGGGGAGGGGGAGTGACCCATTTGGCTCTGCCTCACTTTTCACATCTGTGAAAGGAGGGGATGGGGTCCCCTCAGAAAGTACACATGTGGCCAGCCTTTGAAAGGGACACAGTTCTTTTTTTTTTTTTTTTTTTTTTTTTTTTGCTTTTTAGGTCACATCTGGCAATGCACAGGGGTTATTCCTGGCTTTGCACTCAGGAATTGCTCCTGGCGGTGCTCAGGGGACCGTATGGAGTGCTGGGAATTGAACCCGGGTTGGGCCGCGTGCAAGGCAAACGCCCTACCCGCTGTGCTATTGCTCCACCCCCTGAAAGGGACACAGTTCTTGTGTGGGGCACCCGGGCAGACACTGACTTCTGAAGCACAGACACATCTTTTTTATTTTCTTTGACCCCCTCCCCCAGCTCTCCTCACTAACAGGGCTGCCTTCGGGGTGACATGCCCCCATTTGGATTGATGTGCGATCAGGGGTTCCCCTCTGGGACTCCCCCTATCCCAGAACTAATGGTTCGACCCTCCTTGCCAGCAGAAAACAACCCACATCAGCTGAGCTGATGCTGGGTGAATGGAATCAGATTCTCCACAGCCGCTTCAGGGTCTGAAGGACAGGAAGCTGAGGTCACACAGCAGGAAGTCTGCCTTGGGGTTCCCAGTCTGCTTCCACCCACCATATACTCTGGCTTGCTAGAGCCCTGGCTCCCATGGAGCACAGTTCATTGACCCTCCTTCTGTTCCAGAGATTGATCCACTAGAACACACTCCTTCAGCACATACTCCCTTAGAACTCACTAAGGACAGCATCCCTCAGGACGCATTCTTTCAGGACACGCTCCCTTGGGACACACTCCCTCAGGACACACTCCTTCAGCACATGCTCCCTCAGAACTCACTGAGGACATCGTCCCTCAGGACACATTTCCTTAGGACACGCTCCCTCAGGACACACTCCTTCAGGACACACTCCCTCAGGACACGCTCCCTCAGGACACACTCCCTCAGGACACACTCCTTCAGCACATGCTCCCTCAGGACACACTCCCTCAGGACACGCTCCCTCAGGACACACTCCCTCAGTACACACTCCCTCAGGACATGCTTCCTCAGGACACACTCCTTCAGCACATTCTCCCTCAGAACTCACTGAGGACATGGTCCCTCAGGACACCCTTCCTCAGGACACATCCCCTCAGGACAGGTGCTCCCTCAGCTCCCTCAGGACACACTTTTTCAGAGAACTCTCAGGACATGCTTCCTCAGCACTCAGTGCATGTTCCCTCAGCACACACTCTCTCAGGACACGTTCTCTCAGGACATGTCCGTCATGACACGGTCTCTTAGGATACAACCCCCATTTTTCTTTCTTTCTTGTCTTTCCTTCTTTCTTTCATTTTTTTCTTTTCTTTTTTTTTTTTTAAGTGAAGTCAGGTAGTTTTTCTTCAGGCTTACTTAGAAAGATGTGAGGGGAGAGAAAGAGAGGAAATACACATTCAAGAAAGAGCATGGACTTCTCCAGAGTGGAAAAAGTGAGAAGACAGAGGGGCTGGAGAGATAGCACAGTGGGTAGGGCGTTTGCCTTGCACACAGCCAACATGGCCGACACAGGTTCGATTCCCAGCATCCCATATGATACCCCGAGCAGCGACAGGAGCAATTCCTGAGTGCATGAGCCAGGAGTAACCCCTGAGCATCACTGGGTGTGACCCAAAAAAAAAGAAAAACAAAACCAAAAAAAAGTAAGAAGACAGAGATAAGTGAGCAAGAGACATGTTCAAGGGAGAACATGGGCTTGAAGAGTGAGCCAAATTTCTCTTTCTTTCTTTCTTTTTTTCCTTTTTTAGCTTTTGGGCTACACCCAGCAATGCTCAGGGGTCACTCCTGTTTCTGTGCTCAGGAATCACTCCTGGTGGTGCTCGGGGGACCATCTGGGATGCCAGGGATTGAACCCAGGTTGGCTGCGTGCAAGGCAAACGCCCTCCCCGCTGTGCTATTGCTCCGGCCCTGCTAAATTTTTCTAGAGCTTGCATACACTTGTGATTTCCTCAGTGTAGGGCCTAATGGGGAATATTCTTTAATGAAACAATGTAAAACTCCAAATGTCATGAACTGGGAGGACTGTACGGATTTCTATAGCTTTCATTTCCACCTAAAATTTCCAAACAATTATATTCCGATTGTTTTACAGCAATATTACAAAAAAAAAAGAAAGAAAATTTCCCCCATCAGAATTGAAAAGAAAATTCCAACCCCCTGCTGTCTAGAGGAACTTACTGTGAAATGTTTTGTGTGGCAGGGAGAGGGTCCATCTGTGTGCTGGCTACTTTGGCAGCCACCAGCCATAGGCACTTTGAAATGTGGACCTGGTGACCCGAGTTTCGGCTCTGTCATTTTATGGACTTTCAGTGCATTTACATTTAAATGGCTGCCTTGAGCCAGAAGCTCCCCGTTGGCTGGCACAGGGCGAGTAGTGGACCCCCAGAGTCCATCTCAACATTCCTGCACAGACCTCTTCCTTTCCTCAGCATCCACATCTGGCACATGGGGCTACAGTCAGGGTGACACCATGTGTCTCATCAACTGGACACAAGAGGGGGGGAGCATTGGTAGGTGCAGGGATGGTTTGGGGTCAATTAGGATGCTCAGAGAAATTGAATTTTTCTGGTTAAGAGTGGAAAAGGGGGCTGGAGTGACAGCACAGCGGGTAGGGTGTTTGCCTTGCATGCAGCCAACATGACCAACACAGGTTCGATTCCCAGAACCCCATATGGTCCCCTGAGCACTGCCAGGAGCAATTCCTGAGTGCATGAGCCAGGAATAACCCCTGATCATTGCCGGGTGTGACACAAAAAGCAAGAAAAAGAAAAAGAACATTTGTTGAGCATTGTTATATAGGTGCTTGAGAAACAACTCAATATGAATAAGAGTTGTAGAAATAGTCTGCATCTTACAGCAAAGTATTCATAACGTTTTCCTCACTGTTTATGGAGTGTTCTCAGAGAGTGGCTTGATGCCTGCCCCCAGCTTTATTTCTCCCCGTGAAAGGAAGAGTTATAGTGAAAGAAAGTCCAGTTTTATCTTCCATTAATCTAAGGAGCGATAGCACAGTGGAAGGGCGTTTGCCTTGCCCACAGCCGGTTAGAATGAGCTGGGTTCAATTCCTCTGCCCCTCTCAGAGAGCCTGGCAAGCTACCAAGAGTATCTCACCCACATGGCAAAGCCTGGGAAGCTTCCCGTGATATATTCAGTGTGCCAAACACAGTAACAAGAAGTCTCACAATGGAGATGTTACTGGGCCCGCTAATGCAAAATCAGTGAACAATGGGAGGACAGTGACAGTGACCCAATCTAAGGAGGTAGCATGGTAGAGGATGAAGAATTAAGATAGATTCAATTTTAAATCCTTGCTCAACAACCTTCTTTACAATATAACCTTGGGCAAGATTCTTGATTTTTCTGAGATTCTGTTTATTCAATTGTAAAATCTTAGAAGAAACTACTATTTGCATGACTATTGTAAAAAATGAGATTATATATATATATATATATATATATAAATTACCATGCAAGTGTATCCCCCAGTGGTATTCATTACCTAAGGATTCTATCTCTGGGTGGATGTGACTATTAGGTATTTTTAAATCAGTAATGATTCTATCTTAAAAGTTAGGTTCTGAACTCATACTTTAAAATGCTGCTTTATGGATTTTTATTAAACCACAGGTTATTGTTCCTTTCACACTGCTTGAAACTATTTCCCCCTAAGTTAAAGGGAAAAATAGAGTGGTACAATTCTGTCATTAAATAATGGACAACAATAGTGGTCTAAAATTGTCCATGTTGTGAAATGAATTTAAGGAAGATTTCTTTTTTAGACACAGACATATCAATAGTTTTCTCCAAGGAAACCAACACACTTTGCCAAATGTGGCTAAGGAACACAAAAGGGCTTATTCAAAGATAATTCTATTTAACTCTTCTGAGATATAGCTGAAGCAATTAAGTCTTATTTAGAAGACACATAAAGAATATGCAATCAGCACTCTATATTATTTCCTTTTCCTGGAAAGGGAAACTGAAGTCCAAAGCAATCATTCATCTGATGAGAATCAAAAGTCTGGAATATGCTTGACAATCAAAATTGAATTTAAACCATGCCCATGTAACTCTTTTTTGACACTATCTGAAGATATGCACTAGTTGGACTGTTAGCGTTAAGCAACAGAATCTAATTTTTAGCAGAAGAGTCTTCCTATAGGGCATTAGGGTGCTCATAGAACCTTTGGTGAGGTGGAAGACCAAAATAGAGGTTGAATGTCTTGAAACTGAGTCTCTGAACACCACAGAAGTGAGGTGGTGTATAAGCCATTTCCCTAAAACATGAGCGATTGCTCAACTGCACATGTCATTCTTATGACCCAGAACCCTGTCATCCAGACTCTACTGCAGCTGCCACTTGCAGAAATAATTCTCTTCTAATAAGCTATCAGTCAAAATCCAAAGTAGGTGCTTCTGATCCATGGATTCTATATCACTGTCAGAAAGGCAAAGGCAATTGACCAAGTGTCTTTCTAAAAATTTTGTACTGTATAATTGGAAGAGGATGTTAGCCACAACCAAGTCTGATAAGAAGATACAAAGAGGACAGAGAAATGAATAGACCATTCCATAATTCTGATCACCTGAAACAGTGACAAATATTTTCTATAAAATGTAAATGATAAAAAATAAAAAAAGCAAAATTGTGGCATGGCACTCTGGGACCACAATGTCGAAGTTTCTAAAAACTTAAGGTTTTAGCTTACATAAGCCCAAGAGGTTTCTCTGACTGCTCTTCCTGGAGGTGATGTATCTTTACTTTTCATACCGGTATCCTATTTTTATCCATGCCATAAGCAAACAGCAATTAATATCTATTTATGGGGTTATGTGTTTTCATGTGCAATTAGAATGCATACTCCATAAATATAGTATATATCCATTGATTTTTCTCTTGAATTCTCAGCGTAACTTCTTCCACATAGCAATTTGCCGACAGTTGCCAACTAAAGGATGAAAGCACACATTTTAACTTGTTCAACAAAGAAATGAGATGCATTTAAAATTTAGATACTAAAGGAGCAAGACAGAGAGTACACTGGTTAAGGCACTTGCATTGTGCACAGCTAATCCAGGTTCAATCCCCAGCATAACATACAGTCCCCTGAGCACTGCCAGTAATGCTCCCTGAGCCCAAAGGCAGGAGTGAACCCTAAGTATTGTTGTCTATGGCCCCCAAACAAAAATTAACAAATAAAATCCAGATACTTTTATTGGTTATTGGCCCCTACCCAAATTTCAACTCAAAAGAAAATAGGAGGGCAGGCTTGGTTGATTCAGTGCCTCAGTTATACCATCAGGGTCCAGGTTTCTTGCCTTTTATTATCTTTATCTTGTAGAATAGCAGCATATTTTCCTCTATTACCCATGAACGTGTGAATATGCTCTTCCTTGTTCAAATTCAATGGGAGAGAACAAGGAACCCATACTCTTCGGCTCCTCAGGCCTGACTTTTTCAGTTGCTCGTTATCTCACAGATCCTCAGAAAGACCATTGATGGATGACCACAGTCACATTATTGAGGCTGTTATTGAAAAAGGGCATGGCATGATGACTGGTGTGAAAGCCAAGACTTCACAAACAAAATCAGAAAGGAGAAAAGAGATGCTATGTTCAAAACAATAGTATTTTCTGTAGTCACAGCTTTTTTTTTATAGTCTTACCCTTTTAAACACTGATTACAAAAAAGATAAGCTAGTCCAATAATTTTATTTGATTTGACTTATCAGCAAATATATTACTGAGTGAATATAGTGAAAACGATAGCTTGAAGCTTGGACTCTGGATTAGTATACTTGCTATAATTTTATGTTCACTATACAATTTAGGTATTATCATTAGAATTTCTGGTGGTGTGAATTGCTTAAAGTAAATATTGTAGCTTAGTCACAAGGGTATGTAGTCCTATGAGCAATTTTAGTTATTGTTGCAATTGAAGAAATATACATGGGTCTCATAACTTTGAAAATGTGAGCTGAGTCAGTGTCCCTGAGTCTAATGTATAAAGACCCCCCACCCAAAAGAAAACATTTCTGAGGCTGCAAGAATGAGGGCTATATTTGTTTTGGTATACTTCTGAAACAAAGTACCATAGACAAGTGTAAAAATTTGTTGTTTCACTCTTTTGGAGGCTGTAAGGCTAAAATCAAGGTGAGCTTAGTTCCTTATGAGGATTTTGGAGGTTGGGGGACATTTCAGGCCTCTCTTCTAGGCCTGTTTATGACTGTCTTCTTGATATTTCTTTGTATCACTTCCCCTCCCTGTCCAAATTTTCTGTTTCTAAGGATACCACTTATATTGTATCAGGATCCAACTAATGAAATATTAATGTAGTTACTTCTGTAAAATCCCCATTCACAGTTTGAAGTCCTGGGAATTGGGTTTTAGAGTAATGAGGATGAGAGTGTTGCACAATTTATCTCCTAACAAAAACTAACCCTTGCTTGTGATCAGAACCTGTGGAGGAGACACTTTCCAGACAGTTAAACTTGCATGACTTCTATTCATCTCCTTTTCAGTTCCAGAAACGAATCATAGACTGATTTCTGGAGGTACCCAAGAAAGAAAGAAATTATTTCTACCAAGATAGAGAGACATCGTTGGGAAGGAAGTCCTATTTATGTTTGATCTGGAGAGTAGGTTAGATTTAGCCTCACAAAGATGTGAAAGTTAGAGAATAACTTCAAGAAGAGAGAAAAAGAAGCTGAGAGGCAATTTGGAAGCTGGTTTAGTGATATGATGTACACTGTACAATGTACAATTCTCTTGGAAGAATCATCATTGCATAGAAAGAAAAGTCTGGGTAAGTCTTAACTCTATGGATGCATAAGGCCCGGCTATTACAATCAGGAATAAAAGTGAGAATATTGATTTTTTTTCCTTTTTTAATTTTTTTAATTTTATAAGACAGTTCACAATATTTGATTACATTTAACATTCTAACAACAATCCCACCATCATTACACCTTCCCACCACCAAATATGGGATGTTTCCATCTCAAGCCCTGATTCCTATCCCAAAGTACAACTGAAATAATATATTTTATATTGTCTGTTATAAAGAACTGCTGAAAATGCTTTAAAAAGGTATTCACATAGGAAACAGTGTGAATGTTGTTCTATTTTGGCAGGGGCCATTAAGACATTCTTTAGCTCATCACTAACGAAATTGACCACATCATATTCAATCATCGGATTTGCCTGTCCTATGTCACTGTTGTTCCAAAATTCCAAACGGGATCAGACCACCATCTCCTTCATGTAAAATTCTATTTCACAGTTGCAAAGTATAAGAAGAGAACTCCCAGAATGACCACCAACTGGGAGCTCTTTGGCACTATTGCAGCAATGTGGGAAGATGCCATTATTGACAACATCGACAAGGAATACGATTGACTGGTTCAGCACCTCCATGATTGCGTGAGGAATGCCGAAAGTGGGAAAGCCAGAAAAAGATGCCTGTCTTAGGAAACTCTCGAACTTATTCGCCAATGTCATTTGGCGGAAGACTCAGGCAACCACAAGCTAACGTCTGAGCTCACAAAACTGTGCACAGAAGCGATAAAGGAGGACCTCAAGGAGAGAAGAGCAACAGTGTTGACAGATGTGGCAGAAGTTGGGAAAAGTATTCACAACACCTGCCTGTCCTTTACCAACTACAAGACCAAGATGACTGCCATTCGATGCCCTGATGGATCTGTCACATCTTCCAGAAGGGCAATAGAGAAGATTATCCACGACTTCTACTCAGATCTATTCGATAGCCACATCCACTTGCCCACATACCAAATTCCTCAGAATGGATATATTGTTCTCAACGTTCTCCCTTCTGAAATCCAACACACCATTTTGTTGGTAAAGAGACATAGATCACCCGGTCCAGACAAGGTCAGACCTGAACACCTGAAGAATCTGCCACCAGTACTCGTCAATACATTGGTTTGGCTCTTCACATGCTACCTGTCTGAATGCAAGATTCAATCCCAATGGAAAACCAGCAGACTGTTCTGTTGTACAAGAAGGGAGACATCCATGACATTGGCAACTATCGCCTGAGCTGCCTGTTGTCCATCGTCTACAAGTTGTTCACTCGAGTCATCCTGAATAGAATAGGCAGAACACTAGACAAAGGACAACCATGTTAGCAAGCTGGGTTCTTAAAAGGACTCAGCCTGACAGATCATATCCACACGGTGACCAAGCTCATTGAGGTTTCACGAGAGTTCAAGATGCTGCTTTGTCTAAGATTCATTAATTTAAAGAAGGCCTTTGATTCTGTTGAAATGGAAGTGGTCATCGAAGCCCTAGCCAAACAGGGCGTTCAAACTCAATACATCAGGATCCTCCTCAAGCTGTACTGTGGATTAACCACCAGGGTCTCACCATTCTAGAAGGAAGTGATCATTGACGTAAAGAGAAGGGTTCATCAGGGTGATACCATTTCACCAAAACTCTTCAGTGCCACCCTTGAGAATGTCATGTGACAAATGGAATGGGAAGGAATAGGAGTGAAGATAGACAGTCGGCAACTACATCACCTCCTCTTTGCTGATGACATTGTTCTAATAAACACCAAACATTAGCCAAGTGGCACAAATGCTGGACGACTTAGACCATGAGTGTGGAAAGGTTGGACTGCAGCTGAATATCATCACGACAATGTTTATAAAAAACGAACTAGTCTCTGATGTTCCATTTGTTCTCAATGGAACGAACATCTCTGAATGCAGCAGCTATGTGTACCTGGGTCAAGAACTCAACATGAGGAACGACTTGGCGCCAGAACTCTGCAGGAGGAAGAGAGTGGAGTGGAGCACCTTCAAAAGCGTTGAAGAAGTTGTAAAGAGGACGAAGAACCTCTGACTCTGGGCACAACTTTTTGAATCCACTGTTCTTCTAGCACTAACATACGCCTCAGAAACCTGGTCCCAATGAAAACAGGAGGAGAATGCAATTTAGGTACCCCAAAGAGGAATTGAAAGAGCTATGCTTGGAATATCATATTTCACTCAAGTGAGAGAAGGAATCTGGAGTTTTGACCTCCATTGATGATCAAAAATTAGGGACGCTGTTTTGTTTGCCAAATTGTCAAAAATCAGATGGGCCGGACACACAATGTGATTTAAAGATGACTTCTGGACTAGAACTGTTGCCTACTGGATTCCCCGGGATGTCAAAAGGATGTGTGATATGGTCAAAAGGACCTATGATATGGTCAGACTTCTTCGTCAAAACCCTGAACTGTTTGAGGCTCTTCGTGTTCCTGGAGTGAGCAGATGCCATTGGACTACACTAGAACGCGACAGGGATGAATAGAGATGTTACTGGTGCCTGCTTGAGCAAATAAAGGGATGACAAATGATACAAGTGATAAATAACATGTTAAAGGTTGAGTGATGTGAGTTTATATATATATGTATGTATATACACGTATATATATTTCCCTTATGATTTGTTGCCCACTATCTAAACTCCATCAAATGTGGTGTGGTATTTATGGAGAATGGGTAGGGAGTGTCTTATAATATGTAGTGCAGCTGCATTTGTGGCCCACAGTCCAAGAATATGTTCACTCATGCATGAGGCTCAGCCCAAACTTGTGGGGAAGTAGCCTTCAGCATGGTGCCGATTGGGTTCTGGAGGTATTTGGCTACCGGGGCTGGGTCCCTTGGAGTGGGGAGGGCTCTCACCCACCCCACTCTGGGGCACCCCGAGAGTGATGAGAAGTTCGGTGGCATGACTATGGCAAACTTCAGCCCCTTCTGGGAGAAAGAGCCATGTGTCCTGTTGATATGTTTTGGAAGAAGTCTTTCCTGTTCGAGTTACTGTCATCTCTTATTCTCAAATATATATCACATTATGAACTACTCTATCATCATCATTTTTTAGGGACACTGTGGGATATTTGTGATCATTGTGGATTATAAATGGGCAAGAGACATCAAGTAGTAGACTTTCCTTTTTCCAATGATTAGGACACATGTATATGAGAAAACAATAAGTGGTGTTTAATAATAAAGTAATATGTGTAATAATGAAGCTAGATAGCTATGTTACTAGTTAAATGTGTTTTGAGTCTGCAGCATAAGTTGGAGACAGAGTTGGTACCTGGAGGAAATCTATAGAGCACATTTAACTATCTGTTTTAGGCAAGAAATTCAAAGACAAAATAGGTGGTAGGGCACTCAACCAGCACATATAATAGGACATCCAAACTGAGCAGAGACAGTAGTTCCAGACCAAAAGTCAACACTTCTAGTTATGTTTTCCCTTCTGGAAATTTTCTAATTCAGTGAATAAATGCTTTCTATGAAATCTCTTTTGAATGGAGATTTTCTTGATCATATCATCTTCATTCAGAAAGGGATCATTCCTTGACTAGCATTAAGTAAGCTAGCAGAAAACAGGAAAGATTCCTGAAAGCCTTTCCTATTTTCATCTCTCCGAGTCTAAATAATGAAAAGGAGCGAGAAGTAATAACACTCTTTAGAGAACCACATTATATAGTCTTTATTTACATTTTGTTTAATTCTGTCTTGCTGTGGAAGTGGAACGTGGGCCCATTTGTTATCTATATCTGCTCTAATACTGTCATACTGTCTTTTGTTGAGTCCATAGATAATGATTCTAAATTCGCTCATATTGATTCTGTGATATTCTTAATATAACTGTCAAAGAGAAAATGTATTCTTTCATTTAATTCATCATCATAATAATACTTATTCATTTTAAAAACCATTCATGATAGACACGTTACATACACTATTTCAACTTTCACAACCAGGTGACAAATGTAGGCATGCATTTTTAAAACATTTTCTAGACAGGACTCCCAAATGTATTTATAATTATCTTCATTTCCTTTTCTGTCTCTAAATTAGACAAGCCACATAAAAATCAGTATTTGTCATAAAACACTACCTGCAAAATATTGTTGTAGCACTCTCAGCATTTTAAGGTGGAAAGTCTGGGAAAGTTTTCCAGAAGTCATAAAATTCTTGTTTTTCTTTCTCACAATTACTTTCTTATAACTCATAAAACTCTAAGGTTTTGATTGCTCACATTGATAGCTGACTCAGGAGGATGCACATTTTGGACCTTTGTTGCGCTGTTCACTGGAGTACATCAGTACTGAGTGTCCAATATGATTATGTAAGCTTGAGGACACCACTCTAAGCTTGTCTATTCAGAGATCTCCACATAAATGATGATCAGGGGGTGTGAGAGGAGCCAGAGCTCCATCATGTTTCTTTTGCATGGCTTCATGGTGTGGTATTACAGTCTTTTCTTGACCTCTTATTTGTTCACTTCTCTATATTATAATTCTTGGTGGATGGGGTGGTATTTATATCTGTATCTTACTGTCACGGTCACGATCCTCCCATTGTTCATCGATTTGCTCGAGCAGGCCCAGTAATGTCTCCATCATGAGACTTGTTGTTACTGTGTTTGG
>JAOXYA010248523.1:0-19587 GCA_028565675.1 Sorex palustris | reverse complement strand
ATGTACCAAAGTTTCTTTAACCAGTCATCTGTTCTTGGGCACTTGGGTTTTTTTTCCAGTTTCTAGCTATTGTAAACAGTGTCTGCAGCCATTCTTAAGTCTTTCTCTACAGCGTGGACAGGGTCCACCCTCTCAGACTATGGTGATGAGCCCTTTGTTCTGCCCTCCCCTAAATGGCACGCTTATTATAAGCTTTAAGAGCATGGGGACAGTCACACACACACACACACACACACACACACACACACACACACAGTGCACACACCTCTCAGCACCTGCACAGTGCCCACACTCACCTCCTTCTCCGTCTCGCTCTGTTCAGCAACCAGCTGGTCAAACACAGTCCCGTAGTCCTCATAGATCTTCTGCATCTCATTGATGTGGCTGGCGACCTTCTCCATGGCCTTCAGGGCCTCTGCGGAAAGAGTCAGGCACCTCTGGGATGGCTGCTGGCTTTCAATCCTGCCCGGCGGTCACAAGAAAGCCCAGGACTTCAGGCAGCTGGGGCCAGAGATGGCACAACGGGCAGGGCGCTGGCCTGGCACGCTGCTGACTCGAGTTTGAGCCCCCACCCTGCATATGATCCCCTGAGCTCTGCCAGGAGTAAGCCCTAAGCACAGCCAGGCATGTCTCCAAAACAAGAACACTGTAAACACTGTCCTCCCATTGTTCATCAATCTGCTCGAGCGGGCCCAGAAACGTCTCCATTGTGAGACTTGTTTCTACTGTGTTTGGCGTATCGATATACATCACGGGTAGCTTGCTATGCTTTGCCGTGCAGGCGAGATACTCTCGGTAACTTGCTGGGCTTTCCGAGAGGGGTGGAGGAATCAAACCCGGCTCAGCAGGGCTGGCTGTGCGCAAGGCAAATGCCCTACCACTGTGCTATCGCTCCAGAACAATAACAAGCAAACAAAATATTTTGTGGAGAAGTCTAACTGTAGCATTATCCAGGGGGCATCGCCTACAGCCTCAGGCCTCCTCTGAGAGCTGAGAGAAGAGCAGACTCACCTTTGACCTCATCCTCATCCTCTCAGAAACAAGGCAACTGAACATAACACCATCACTGACGCAGCAGTTAACACTGCAACTTAGGGGTACCCTCTCGCTGAACCTCCACAATAGTTTATCTTTTTTTTAAGTTTTTTGGGGTCATACCTAGTGACGCTCAGGGATGCTTACTCCTGGCTCCGCACTTAGGAGTTATTCCTGGCAATACTCGAGGACCATTGAGTATTGGTCCTGGGGTGCTGGGATTGAACCCGTGTTTGGCTGCATGCAAGGCAAAGTCCCTACCCACTATACTATTTCTCCAGGCCCCCACAACAGTTCTGTGACTAGAAGCAACCATCCCAGTTTACAAGATGCTGTGCTGAGGTGCAGAGGTGTTAAGTGTTTGTCGGATTGAGAGAGAGAGAGAGAGAGAGAGAGAGAGAGAGAGAGAGAGAGAGAGAGCGCACACGCGCTACGCGGCAGAACCAGAGATCCAAACCAAGACTGGGTGGCAGGGCCTGCTCCTGACCTTGGCCATGCCTCTCACACCAAATTACCAGAACAGTGACCTATGGGGGCTTTTCCACAAGCTCCCAGAAAAACTTTTGTGAAGCGTATCTGTCAAGAAGTTGCCGACATGTGCATTTTATAATTTTCTCCATAGGCATGTGAGGGGTACGAGGGTTATATTAAGCAAAAAAAGAAAAAT
The DNA here is from genome assembly GCA_028565675.1 of Sorex palustris. Lineage (NCBI taxonomy): Eukaryota > Metazoa > Chordata > Mammalia > Eulipotyphla > Soricidae > Sorex > Sorex palustris. Next base: position 17,885 of record JAOXYA010248523.1, on the reverse strand, counting down.
TTCTGGTCCCTGCTAATATGTCTTCAGCAGCTATTCTCTTGATCTGGTCCTGTAATTCATTGTGGAAGTGGCAGTTGGAGAGGCAGCGTCCGTCACAGTACCTTAAAGGATCCTCTAATTTAAAATGAAGTGTTCCTACAGCAGATTAGGGCGTTTGCCTTGCACATGGCCAACCCGGGTTCAATCCCCGGCATTCCAGCATCCCATAGGGTCCCCCAAGCACCGCCAGGAGTTAATTCCTGAGTGCAGAGCCAGGAGGAACCCCCTGAGCATTGCTGGGTGTGAACCAAAAAGTAAAAAAAATAAATAAAATAAAGTGTTTGCATAGTAGTCATGTACGAATCATAAGCTGTCCAGTTCGCTTTTGAGAATTCAACCTCCCCTAAGAGAAGAACGTGCTGTTACGGACACGGAAGTGTGCCTGTCCCATGACCAAAATCAGCGTGTGTGCCACCTGCATCCTGTTTGCTGTCCATCTGCAAGTGTGTCTCCCTGCGTGGACGCCTGAGTGACACCGCACCACGAGTGCTTTGCTGTCCCCATGCAGCATCTCTGTCAGGGCTACAGACTGCCAAACGGGGGCGGGGAGGGGGGAGGGGCTGCTTCTGCTCCAGCCGCTCCCTGGATGCAGACCTGAGCCAGGGTCTGGAGTCGGAGTTGTGCTGTCCGGAGACGGCCACAAGAGGGCGCCCGGCCCCTGCCTATTGTCCCCCTGGCGCTGGCGAGCGTGAACCCAAAGCCTCCAAACCCTCCCGAATCCGCCGGGAAAGAGCCCAGAAGGCGAGTCCCGGGACCTGCTAACCAGGGCCTGGCCATGAGTCTGCCTCCCCGTGATGCTTCGGCTACTTCCTCTGAAAGATGCAAAAGCCCCGCCGGGAGGCAGTGCAGGGTGAAGAAGGTGCCCCGGGTTTGAGTTTGATCCTTAGCACATGTGGTCCCCCAAGCCCCGCCAGGTGTGGCCAGCCCAAATCCCCCACCCACACACACACATCCACTCAAAGGGATCCGGGGCTACTCCCTGAAATTACTTTTGCCCCCAGACTTTGCCCCTTTAAAGGGATGAGTATACTGGCCTCTGTAACGCTAAGGAAGGCTCCGGAAAATGGCAGCATGTGCGGAAGAGTGGGGACGGAAGCACGGGGTGGGCATAATCAGCTCCTCACCTGTCAGATGGTGGGGCTGCTCCTCACCTTTCAAATGGTGGGAGTGCTCCTCACCGCTCAGGTGGGAGTGCTCCACACCTTCCATGTGGCGGGAGTGCTCCTCACCTATCAGATGGCAGGAGTGCTCCTCACCTTCCATGTGGTGGGAGTGCTCTTCACCAAACAGGTGGGAGTGCTCCTCGCCTATCAGATGACAAGGGGTGCTCCTCGCCTGCCATGTGGTGGCAGTGCTCCTCACCTCTCAGGCGGGAGTGCTCACCTGTCAGATGGCAGGAGTGCTCCTCGCCTGCCGTGTGGTGGGAGTGCTCCCCGCCTGCCATGTGGCGGGAGAGCTCTTCACCTGTCAGGTGGGAGTGCTCCTCGCCTGTCAGAGGGCAGGAGTGCTTCCCGCCTGCCATGTGGTGGCAGTGCTCCTCACCTGTCAGGTGGTAGTGCTCCTCGCTCTCATGGTCGGTGAGTGACACGAGCTCCCGCAGCAGCAGCGGGTACTTGAGCACCCTCTGGACGGGCTTGATGAGGTACGACTCCAGTGTGGACGAGTGCTGCTTGGTGGGGTTCCGCGCATCCAGGAAGGCCTTGAAGGCCGCGTCCGTCTTAGCTGCAAGCACACGGCAGAGCTCAGCGGGGTACAGGGAGCGTGGTCCCCCCTGCCCCTGGGGGCGTCCGCCCCTCAGCAGAGATGCCGTGCACCCCACAGTCAGCCTGGGCCCCCACCTATGTGAACCCCGGAAAGGTGCTCCAAGCCATGGGAAAAGCGCAGTCCGTTTCCTACAGGCAAACACGGTCAGATGGGGGAGGGGCCGGCTTTGAAGGCACGTTTACACACAGACTCATGAGGGAGAGACACAGAGACAAAGAGAGACAGAGACAGAGAGAGACCGAGAGACCGATAGAGACACAGAGAGACAGTGACAGAGATAGACCAATTGAGACACAGACACAGACACACACACACACACACACACACACAGATACGAGGCTGCAGCAACAGTCCAGCAGGGACAGTGTGTGCCTCCAGGCAGTCAACTCTGATTTGATCCCCAACATCCATATGGTCTGAGCACCATCAGGAGTGTTCCTGAGTGCAGAGGTCACGACCCCTGAGCACTGCCGGTGTGACCCAAAAGCCAAAGAGAAAAGCGAGAGAGAGACAGAGACAAAGACAGAGAGACAGAGAGAGGCAGAAACAGAAACAGAAAGACAGATGGGGTTGGAGCAACAGTATCGCGAGGAGGGCATCTGTCTTGCACTCAGCCGACCCGGGTTCGATTCCCAGCATCCCAATGGCCCCCTGAGCACCATCAGGAGTAATTCCTGAGTGCAGAGCCAGGAGGAACCTCTGAGCATTGCTGGGTGTGATGAAAAAGAGCCAAAAAAAAAAAGAGAGAGAGTCAAAGACGGAGAGAAAGAGAGTGAGAGGAGAGAGAGAGAGAGAGAGAGAGAGAAAGAGAAAGAGAGAGAGAGAGAGAGAGAGAGAGAGAGAGAGAGAGAGACAAGCTTCTCTCACCCACCAGGCCACATAGCACTGCCAGCCACGGAGCAGAAGGGATCTCATTTATTTCCCACTGTCGTCGGACAATCTGTTAACTGACTTTGTATACCGAGGAGCTATTTCTAAAGCAATCTTTCCTTCCTTTAAAATAAGTTCGGGGCCGGAACTGCAGTTCAGCAGGCAGGGCACTTGCCTTGTAAGCAGCTGGCTTGAGTTCAATCCCCGGAATCCCACATGGCCCCCTGAGCCTGCCCAGAGGCCTTCCTGAGCTCAAAGCCAGGAGTCAGCCCTAAGCACCACAAGATGTGGCCCCCCCCAAAAAAAACACACAACTCTGCAGAAGCCTGTGTTTTTTTCCTCTCTCTCTCTCTCTCTCTCTCTCTCTCTCTCTCTCTCTCTCTCTCTCTCTCTCTCCTCTCACATCTTAAGTTCTTTCAATAAAAATTATTCTGCTTCACAAAATAAAATTTTAAAAAGTTTCCGGGCCAGACAGGAAGTTCTGATGTTCCATACAGCTGAACTCAGGTCAAGCTTGAGCATCTCCAGGAGTGAGCCCTGAACCCTGAGCCAGGGGTAAGCCCTGAGCACCAAAAGGTGTGATCTCCCCGTGCCAAGATGCTGTGACCCCTGATCTCCTGGCTGAGGTGGTGTCAAGATGAAGGTGACACAAAGTCAGGAATGGAAGGGCCTCAGGGACGATGCATCCCAGGCAGGTGTCACAGGGCCCAGTTGACAAGACAGCAGCGAAGACTCCTCCGACGTCACCCGCCCCCCCACGACCAGTGCCATTCCATTGCTTGAACATCCTCCCTGGGCTGTGCTTAAAGGGGGGGTGGGGGGAGGGGGATCACCAGTGACCCCCACAGCCCGGCGGCCACACACAGCCTCATCAGCCACTGTCCCCGGCCGTGGAAGGGAATCTCAGCAAACAAAAATTTTTGTCCAACAAAATCGCATCCGGGACGAGCTTGGGGCCACCTCTGAAAGCTGACAAGTGAGCAAGGCCATCAGTCAGAGCCCACGCCTGGCTGGGAAAGGGGTGGGGTGGGGGGGTGTAAAACAATGAAAGCGCCACAGGATGGGGGTGCCGTGCCAAGGGGGGGTGCCCCCCGCCCCGCGCCCAGTCCCACCCGGGTTTTCATTTCAGCTAACACACCTCACGGGCGTTAGCAAGGAGATTCCCGCAAGCTTAACCCAGACCAAGAACAGGGCGTACGGTTCTCTCTGCCCCCACCAGGGGCTTCAGGGAACAGGATTTTTACATCAAAGAATGTGACAAAGAGGGTGGGGGACCCAGAGGTGCACACAGAGGTGGCACGCAGCAGGGAGGAGCTCACTGAAATGAGCCGGGATCAACAATGGGGCCCGTTCAGAGCCATCCATCAAACCCTGCTCAGGCAGCTGCAAAGGACAGAAAGCACCACCTCTGTGAATGAAAGGCACGCCGACTCACCGTTCTCCAGAACCTTCTGCACTTTGATGTGGTTGGCGCAGAATCCGCTGTACAGCTTAAAGTGGTCCGCGTAATAGAGGAACGAGCCCCCCAGCGAGAAGAGAAGTTTCTAGAAGGGGAGGGGAGAGGCCACGTTGGAGGCGGTGTCCCTGGTCGTCTGCTAGACCCGCTGTGGCACCGGGCAGCTTCGACGTCGCCACGGGACTTGCCTTCCACATGGCAGCTCCCGAAGACCCCCCCCCCAGAAGGCTCTCAGGGCCACCCCGGGGTTCCGCCGGTCACAGCAGACCGGGAGTGATGGATGAGTAGCGGCCGAGCCACAGGTATAGCCAGGGCACCATCCAAGAACACGGGACGCTGTCCAACAAAATCGCATCCAGGCCACAGAGACAGAGCAACAGTGGCCGGAACCCTGGCACTGCAAGTGGCCCCTGAGCTCAGAGTCAGAGGTGGCCTCCTCGGCGCGGCCACAGGTGCCCCCCAAAATAAAATAACACAAAACGCACATCTGAGCAAGTGGGATGTCTATGCGGCAAGCGGCTGACCCGCCGAGCTGCCCCATGTCCTAGCGATAAACATGGTAGCCTGTCCACGACCCTGGTACCCCTACCCCCACCCCGCCGCCCTTCCCAGGAAGGTTTCCTGCTCATCTTCAGTGCAGGCAGTGGGCACCCTCAGGAACTGCTGAAATCCCAGGGCCACGGGGCCACGGCAGAGCCCTCCCTCTCTGCAGGGGCACGTGGCTGACCACCAGGCCGGCCCTGCCCACGGCCGGGCCCAGACTCCGGAAACCGGGGCCGAGGGCTCTAGAAGCAACATTGCAGCCTCTCACACCCACCAGGGCCAAGGCGAGTCATGGAAGCTCTGTCCATTCTCACCCCGTAGACGCCGTGGTCACTCCCAGGACCCAGACACTCACTCGGAACTGGGAGGGGGTTTCCAGCGTGTCGAAGTCGGACGCGGCGGAGATCCCCGCCTCCAGCGTTTCCAGAAACACCTTCTGGAACTGCAGCATCTCTGGCAGGCTCCCAAACAGCGACTCCATCTACAGGGAGAGAGGGGCTGAGGGCTGGGCAGGGCGGGCGCCTGCGCACAGCTGGCCGGGCTCCATCCCCGGCACCTCGGACGGCCCCCAAGCACCACCAGGAGTGATACCTGAGCACAGAGTCAGGGGTAAGCCCTGAGCAGGTGAGGCCCCCAAATAAAAACAAAGAAAAAAGCGGGATTGGAAAAGGGAGGTGAGGGCGTGAGCCATGACGCCCTCGGAGCCATCTGCAAGGACCCTCCCCTGCCCTGGCCTTGTGCGGCCGGTGACCAGGCTAGGGAGGTGCATGGTTTGGCCAGAAGACAGCCTGGGGAAAGGCCTACAGCACTGTCGGCCCGACTCCCAATTCCTTTGTAAGGGACACAGAGCTTTCAGGACTCAACTGGGGAAACAGACGTCGGCAGAAAAGGGCTAATCAATATGTGTGTGTGTGTGTGTGTGTGTGTGTGTGTGTCTGTCTGTCTGCCAATGCTGGCCTCTGGCAAGTGTGTGCACAAGCTTGTACTTGTGCATGTGTGTGTGCGCGCATGTGTGCATGCGGGCGGGTGTGTGCAAGCGTGTGTATGTATGCGTGTCTGTGTGAGCAAGTGTGTGAGCATGTCTGTGTGTGTGTTTCTGCCTATAACGTTGGGCTCTGGGAAGTATGTGTGTGTGTGTGTGTGTGTCTGCTAACACTGGGCTCTGGCAAGTGTGTGTGCAAGCGTGTACTTGTGTGTGTGTGCATGCACACCTGCCAATGGTGGGATCTGGTGAGTGTGCATGTGTATGTGTGCGTGCGTGTGTGTGTCTGCCTGTCTACTCTGGGTTCTGGTGTGTTTGCACATGCGTGCATGTGTGTGTGTATGCGTGTGCATAAATGTGTGTGTATCTGTCTGCCAATGCTGGGCTCTGGCGAGTGTGTGCACAAGCTTGTACTTGTGCATGTGTGTGTGCGCATGTGTGCATGCGGGCGGATGTGTGCAAGTGTGTGTGTGCATGCGTTTCTGTGTGAGCGAGTGTGTGAGCATGTCTGTGTGTGTGTTTCAGCCTATACACTGGGCTCTGGGAAGTATGTGTGTGTGTCTGTCTGCCAACACTGGGCTCTGGTGAGTGTGTGTGCAAGTGTGTACTTGTGTGTGTGTGCGTGCACACCTGCCAACGGTGGGATCTGGTGAGTGTGTATGCGCACACATGTGTGCGTGTGTATGTGTGCGTGTGTGTGTGGTGTGTGTCTGCCTGTCTACTCTGGGTTCTATTGTGTTTGCACATGTGTGCATGTGTGTGTATGTGCGTGTGTGTCTGCCTGCCTACGCTGCGCTCTGGCGAGTGTAGAGCCCGGGTGTGGGGGCAGGGGGGCAGTGAGCTGGGCTCAGTGGGTCCGTCCTCCGAGGTCTGGACGAGGCTCCCCGCGGCAGCTCTGGCCCAGAGAAGGGGCTCACGCACCTCATCCTGGGTAAGGAAGGCCTCGTTCTGCAGCGGCTCCAAGTAGAGTTCAAAGAGGCAGCTCAGGTCCTGCAAGAGAAACGAGACTGACCAAGGGGCACGACCCCCCCGCCTCTGCACGGACACCGAGGGTGCCTGGGTCCTTTGAGGCCCTGTGCGTGCGGCTCTCCGCGGCTGGAGGGGGTGTCGGCCAACAGAGCAGCTGCGCAGCTCAGAGCTGGAGCCCCTCTGCTGAAGGGCCGTCAGAGGCGTGTCCAGCCATGACCCCCTGCGACCCCATGGGAGACCACACGGCTGGATGAGGGGTGGCACAAGCATCCGGCAGCCGTGGAAACGTTTCTGAGCACCCAGCAGCCACAAGAGAATCTGAGGGGCTCCGGTCATGGTGCCCTTGAAGTGGGTGGACGAGAGTGAGGGCCGGGAGATGGTGCACCCGAGGTGAGGACGCACCCTGCCTCCACCGTCTCCAGCCCATAGTATGGGCTCCTCCTAGCAGCCACGAACACCCTGATTCTCCCTCTGCCCCACCCTCAAGCTTCTGGGATGACTTAAAGGCTCATGGCCCACAGCCCCCTAGCCACAGAAGGCCACGGCAGCTTCCGGGGTCTCGGACTTCTCCAAGGCACCACCTGCACCTAGCCGAGCCGCAGGACTGAAGGACGGGGACGTGGATCCATCCTCTGCAGCTTCTCCTTCCCACCACAGGACCAAAGCAAGGGCTGTGGGTGGCCAGAGTCCCCCAGTAAACAGGCTGAGTCGCCCCAGAGAGGAGGTGGGGGCTGACCCTGGCATCCACAGGGGACAGTCCAGGAAACAGCCACATGCCCAAAAGCACCATCTGATTGGAGGGGTTGGGGGTCGCTTTTGGTGGGTTTTGGAGTGCTCCCCTGCAGAGCTCAGTGCTCAGGACTCACTTCTCAGGGTGCTCGGGAGGCCGTATGGGGTTGCCGGGAATCGAACCCAGTTCGGCCGTGCGCAAGGCAAGTAACTAAACCCCAACATTCTCTCTCTGGCCCAAAGCACCATCTGGATGCAGCAGATCCAGGAGGAACTGGGTGCCCGTCCCCACCCACACAGGGCGGCGGGCAGGATGGCGGAGGCTGCGGCCCCTCCAGGAGGCCCATGATCTCCCCGGCTCCCTGCGCTGGACCAACGAAACGGGCGCCAGAGAGCCAATACCTAAGGCAAATGCCTCTGCTCTCTGGGAATGGACACTAGGGCACATGCTGGGGGGGTCAGTCCTGGGCACTACATGGTCCCCCGAACATTGCCAGATGCAGTCCTAGGAGTCTCCCCCCAAACCAGGGGCGAGTAGAGACCCCCAGCACCCCAGGGTGGGCAGAGACCCCCAGCACCCCAGGATGGGCAGAGACTCCCAGCACCCTAGGGAGGGCATAGACGTCCACTCCCACCAGGTGCGGGCAGAGACCTCCGGCACCATAGGAAGGGCAGAGACCCCCAGCACCGCAGGGCCCAAGCAGGACCACACCCTGGGCCCTTGACTGGACCAGCTGACTGCATCACTGCTGGTCCCCTGGCCTCCTGAGCACTGCTTGGGAGCACCCCACTCCCCCAGACAAAGACTCTCTCTGCCAGGCTCAGGGGCTTCTGCAGGGCTCAGCAGGGACCCCAGGACAGCAGAGATTCCACAGCGGCCTGGCCTGGATCGGGCCCTGGGCACCGTCACAGGACCCTCCCCTCGCTGAACCCCTGGGTGGGGGAATAGCCACAGCACCAAGACCCCTTCCCAAGTTCCTCATCACCCAAAGCCTCCCCATCCCGGCCACTCTGGGTGCGACTCCCCTTCCACTGCCAGCGCGAAGCTCCCATGGTGACCAAGGCAGCAGCCGGGCCCTCCTCGGCTCTGTGCCCCCCGCTCCTCCTCGGGGTCCGGTCCCCCACCTCTCTCCCGGCAGGGGTCTGCTCTCCCCCGCCCCCGCCGGCCCACCCAAGCCATCGCCACTACCAGTCACCTTCACGTAGGACTTCTCTGTGTCCACCAGCTCCTGGATGACCTTGCGGAGCCGGTCAGCCTCAGACAGGTGCCGGGCCAGCGGCCTCGCGGGGGGCTCCTGGACGGTCGTGGGTCCTTCCATGCCGTCTGTCTGGGGGTCCTGGAAACTCCTGCACAGCGCCACGATCTGCTCGGTGCTCTGGAGAGGACACAAGGCGGAAGGTGAGGGACAGGGGCGCCCCCTGGAGGCGACAGGCGCCCCTGCACCCAGGTGCCCAGAGTCATGAGGCTTGGGGGAAGGGGGTGGGCACACTCCGGGCACTGCCCACGGGGGAGGGGGGTTCCCAGGCCTGTCTCTGCCCCAGACCTCCAAGCCCCGCTGCCCGCCCTTCCCAGGAGGAGTCCACGGGGTGGACATGGGGGTCAGTGAAGGGGCGCAAGAGCGGCAAGGGAGGGGGTGAGGGCAGCTGATGGGAACTGGGGACCACGGGCGCCCCAGGACAGCAGGGAGCCACAGCCTGGGGGTCGTGCAGGTGGGCACAGCATGGCAGAGCCCCAAGTGGACCCACTATGCCCCCCTGCCGGCCTGCCATGCCCCCTCTGCCCGAGGCTGTGATTTCCAGCCTCCGACGTGCCACCTCCTCTTCCCGGGCACCTCCCGGGGCCCCGTAGACGCCGCCCCGGGTGCCTTCTTGCCTCCTTTTTCTCTCCTCCCCACCCACGCCCCAGCTGCAGCCTGGCAAGGGCAGAGCTCATGTCCCCGCCTGTGCCTGGGCCCCGGCAGAGCAGGAAACTTGGTACTGATCCAGTTCGCAGCCCTGCACATGCCTGGGAGCCCTGCACACCCGCCGCCACCAAGAGCTTCCCAGGGCCGCGAAGGGCGCGTGGGGCCAGCAGCTCTCGCTCCGAACACGCGCCTTACAGCACCTGCATTTCACAGCACCAGCAACCCACCCAAGCAAGCCGGCTGACCTCGTTCTAGAGCCCCCCACCCCCCCACCAACCCACACCAAGTACCTCCAGACACACTGACCACCCCTGCTGCCACTGCCCAAGTGGTGCCTCTTCCCACCTCCTGCCCCTTGTAAGGGCGTCTCCATAGGAAGAAGCGCGCACCCAGCACCATTTGATCTCAGCCGCCAGCATCTCCCAACCAACCTTGGTTCACCTGGACCAATGGGGGCCTTGCTCTGTTTCCAGAGACACCAACGCCAGCCCCTGCACAAGGACAAAGCCCCAGCCCGAGGGACTGATGTCCAACACAAGCCCCTGCCCCTGTGGGAAGGCGGCATTCAGGAGGCAGGTCATAGCGGGGTCCTGAAGGGGATTTGTCCCAAGGGAGAACCTCAGACCTCCAGAATGAGCCAAGGATCCCAAGGAAACAAGCTCAATGATTTACAGAGCCCGGCTCCCAAAGGAGGCTCCCCAAGGGACCGGAGCAATGACACAGCGGGGAGGGCATCTACCTTGTATGCGCCGACCCAGGGTTGATTCCCGGTATCCCATATGGTCACCCGAGCAATGCCAGGAGTGATTTCTGAGTTGCAGAGCCAGGAGGAACCCCTGAACATCACTGGGTGTGACACCCCCGCCCCCCCTGGACAATGGCTGTACTTTTTAACTCATGCTCTTCTTGGACATTGATGTGAATGCAAACCTTAGTTCGATCCCCACGAAGGTGTGAGGGCGTCTGCTGGGGGAACAGCACACAGGCCTGGTGGCCAGCTCAGAGCATGAGGAAGAACAACAAAGATGGCTATACAAACACACACACACACACACACACACACACACACACACAAGATCTGTCCCTTCTATCTGTGACTGTCCACACAGGTGTGTTCCTGCCATGCCTCTCCGACAGACAGACAGACAGACAGACACACACACACACACACACACACACACACACACACATGCTGGACCTGTCCCTTGCAATCCATGACTGTCCACACGGGTGTGACCCTGCCACTCCTCTCGGAAGATGTTCCTTCTTCCTAAAGTCCGAAAGCCTGAGAAATCAGATATGGCTCCCGAGACGCCCATCAGAACACGACTGAGCGATCAGGATGGCTCGGACCCGGCTAGATTTGGCATTCTTGAGGCCCCGGCAGTGCCAGGCCCAAAGGGGGCGCCCGAGACAGGAGCAGAGGCCAGCGCGCATCCAAGCTCTGGAGCGGCCCTCACGGAAGTGACCACTCGGGGTGCCACGCTCCGCCCTTGCAAACCACCCCACTGGCCACTCTTCTTCTCTGGTTCTAAGAGATGCCCCTGCCTGGACCAACTGGACAAAGCTACCTGGGGCCCATGTATGAATGTATCATGAAGATTTCCCAGGTGATATGAATGTGGGGTCCGAAAGAAGACCACCAGCCTCCCGGTCAGTACAGAGAGCATTCCCAGGGGAGCTCCAGTCAGAATTTACTGTGGCCAGGGTCTGTCATGTGGCCATGGGGCCATGGGGAAGGAGTGGACAGGCACACATCGGGGCCTGTGGACTAGCTGGCCCTTGCTCCAATGTCTAAACACCCTGAAGAACAACACTGCACTGCAGCACTGTCCTCCCATTGTTCATTAATTTGCTCGAGCGGGCCCAGTAACACTGTGAGACTTGTTGTTACTGTGTTTGGCATATCGAATACATCACGGGTAACTTGCCAGGCTTTGCCATGCGGGTGAGATACTCTCGGTAGCTTGCTGGGCTCTCCGAGAGGGGCGGAGGAATCAAACTCAGGTCAGTCAGGAGGACTGGAAAACTCACCTATGTGAGCCAGAGAGATGGCCAAGGAGGAATATGCTTGATTTGCTAATTTCCAGCCCTGATCTGAATCCTCAGCACCCCACAGTCTCCCGGAGCCCCAGGGCAGGGCAAAGCCCCCAGAGCATGGAGCTTAGCAGAGCCGGGAGTGTTCCAAGCCCTGTCCGCCAGCTAGCAAAACAAAAAGGACCCACTACCTTGAACCCTCTCCCATGGCATTTGTACCACCAAGGTCAGACAATAGAATTTTGCAGTTCTGGAAAATAACAGTTTGCCGGGGCTGCAGACGCTATATTAAAACTCACGGATGCCGCACAAAATAAGATCTGCCAAAATGCGCCCGAGCTAAATGGCAGTTGGTGAGATCACAGCTTTGCCTTCCTGGGATGTCAAAAATCACACCTAACGACGCAGCACTGCTGAAGGAACGAGAGGGTTTAAAATAAAGACTCTGCTATTGAGAACAGCACAATTTATTTTAGTGGCGTGTCCTGGGAAGCTTCTCCTGGAACATGGGGCGTCGGCGGGGACTGGCAGCAACGCGTCAGTCTGCCGGGAGGGTGACCCGGGCACCGCACCCAGGAAGCAGTGGGGAGAGAGAGTGGGAGACAGAGACAGAGAGACAGAGAAACAGAGACAGAGAGAGTGCAGGTGCTGAGGACATGTGAACTCTGCTACACACACACACACACACACACACACACACACACACACATCTAGGAGGCTTCATGGATGTGGGACTTCCTGTTCTTAACCAGGTGGGATTCCGGGCGTGTGAGACGCGATTATCTAGGAACGAGGGCGTGTGGGGGGGGTGGGGTGGGGCGTCGCTTTTCAGTGTGGGCCAGGAAAGGAAGGTCTAGGAGAGCCAAGCAGGAGTAGTCGGGCTCTGCCCAGATCCCCATGGGTGCCCGTGCCAGCCTCACTCAAGTTCTCTTTCATCCCAGAGCTGGAAGGGCTGTCCAGGCCCCCGGCCATGCCCCGAGAGCCCTGTGATCAAGGAGGAAAAGGAGACTCGGGGTGTGTGGGATCCCGGTCTCATACATGGGCGGCCTCTAAGCCTCACCTCTACCAGGCTATGGAGCTGTGTCCTTGGGAGCTGGGCAGCGCCCACCCCTCGCACTAATGGGCATCTCTGTGGGTCTCAGTCCCTCAACCCCCTCTTGTTCTCCCCTTTCTTCCTCCTTCTTTCTCCATCCCTCACTTTCTCTCCTCCTTCCCTTCATCTCTCCCTTTCTTCCTTTCCTCCATCCCTCCCTACTTTGCTTCCCTCCTTTCCTTCTTTCTCTATCATCCTTCCCTTCCTCCCTTCATTCTGTTCCTCCTTTCCTCCCTCCTTCCTTCCTTTTCTTCCTTCCCTCCCTCCCTACTTCCCTCATTTCCTTCCTTCCTTCCTTCCTTCCTTCCTTCCTTCTATCCATCCTTCCCTCTCTCCCATTCCCCTTCTTTTTCTCCCTTATCGTTCTTTCTTTTTTAACAAAATGAAAATTGCATGAAAATGAACAGTCACCCGGGGCAACTGCAGCCTCATGGAATGGGGGGCGGAACCAGACTGTCCTTCTTGCCCTTCCGAGACTACAAGTTGCCCCCCGATGAGTGGCTCTCAGGCACGGCCATGGACTCAGAGGCACACAAGCCAATCTCGGAACTATGAAGCTTTTGGCAGAAATCCCTTCAGATTTAATTAGCAAAATATCAGAAATCCAAAATAGACATCATATGGTCTTCATAACCAGCAAAGGAAAACAAATTATTTCATGATGCCTTTTCAGCAGGTTTGATTGTTGGGGGGGGAATTCTAAATAATAATGGTGCATCTTTTGTCGAAATAATGAATGTAATCAAAGTAGAGAGAGTTAAGTGGAAATCATCTGCCTCACAGGCAAGGAGAGGGGTGGCATGGGGGGGTATTTTGGGGTTCCTGGTGGTGGAAAATATGCACTGGTGAAGAGATGGGCGTTTGATCATTGTATGATGGAGACTTAAACCTGAAAGCTTTGTAATGTTCTCATGGTGATTCAATAATTTAAAGAGAGAGAGAGAGAGAGAGAGAGAGAGAGAGAGAGAGAGAAAGAATGAACAGTCACCAAATGAGGAATCAGGATCAGAGTTGGGCAGAAAAACACCAGCATGCCTGGTGGGCGTTGGGGCTGCCCTGGCCGAGGGAGTCCCCAGACACATCCAGGGGAGGTCTCAGGGTGACCACCCTGTGCCAGCATGGGGGAAGCCACTGGCGCAGATCTGTGAACAGTGAAGCCAGAGCCCCAGGCCAGTGGGTCGGGCTCCTGCCTTGGATACGGCCGACCCGGGTTCATTCCCGTTTCCCACAGGGCCCCAAGCACCACCAGGAGTGACCCCTGAGCATCGCTGGTGCGGTCCCAAACCAAAACATCAGGAAACCGAAAACCAAACCCCCAGAGCTGCAGACAGCTGTGAGCGTCACCAGGCCTTGCATGCTGTCCCTGAATCCACCCTGGCACCACCTGCGGCCCTGAGCACTGAGCCAGGAGGAGCCATCGGGCACTGCCAGGTGTGGCCCCAAGCCCAGCCACCTCTCACAGCGGCCAGGGGGTGAGGACTCGGGGCTCTGCTGGGATGGACCAGAAATGCTGCAGCATGAACTGGTGCCTCTCGGGGCGTTTCCTGGGCCTGACGTCAATGGGCCTGACCTTTTATTAGGGACTCAGAAATGCTTTTCTATGAGTCACTGAAAAATGCAAACATTTCCCCTGAAATTCCTCTACAGAAAAGCAGCTACCTTGGTGCAAAGTATCTCCTCCATGGGGAGGGTACGGCCCCTGAGCTTTCAACTGACTCAATTTATCAGGGAAGGGACCACACTGTGGTGTTCCCAGGGCTCACTCCCAGCTCTGTGCTCAGGGCTCATTTGGGACTCTCTTGGGCCAAGAAGGCTGTTCTTTAGAGGGGCTGTCAGAGCACAGGGCCTCCCTTCTCTGTCACACACACACACACACACACACACACACACACACACACCCAGGGCAGCCAGCTTGGGGAGGGCCCCAGTTGGTGTGGTGACAACACCTCTGTGAGGCGCCTCTCCATGCTGCAGGCCTGTTCTCTGTGGGACAGCCAGATCACAGCCAGCTGCTGCTGGATCAGATGGACTGAGGGACAATGGAGCCAACCCCACACTGCAGGACCGTCCCTTCCTCACAGGCTCGAGCATGGTCCTTGCCGTGGCCATGACAGAGACCCGACCCGACTCTCTGGGAGCTCAGCCCAGCCCCAGGGGTTGGTGCCCCCTAGCAGGGAGTTCCCTACAGCGAAAGAAAGAGAAGCAGAGAGTGGCACCCAGGCCCTGATCCCACCACGCCCTCTGAGCTGCGGAGAATCTGATGGAAAGATCCAGCATTAGCCCTGGTGATGGGCCAAGGGCCAAAGCACTTCCCACTGCAGCTGCGGGATAGAGAGACAAGAGGCACCCACAGCCCGGGAATAAGGGGCATCTCTGGCACCCACACATGGCATCTCTGGCCACCAGCTTCCCGGCTCCCAAACATGGCGGGGGGAGGGGCACGACCCCCAGGCTCAGAGGAGGGTCAGAGGCAGTCTTTTTTTTTTTGAATCACCATGAAATATAGTTATAAGCTTCCATGTTTGAGTTTCAGTCATACCATGATCGACCGCCCATCCCTCCACCAGTGCACCTTCCCCACCACCAATCTCCCCAGCATACCCCCTCTTTCCCACCCTCCCCCTGCCTCCATGGAAGACAATTTCCCCCATACTCTCTCCTTTGGGGCATTATGGTTTGCAATGCAAATACTGAGGGGCCATCACATTTGGTCCTTTATCTACTTTCAGCACACACCTCCCATCCCGACTGATCCTTCCAACCATCACTGTCTTAGCGATCCCTTCTCTATCCCAGCCAGAGGCAGTCTCTCAAGGGGCCTCTCAGCCCAGGGAGGGTGGGAGAGGACAAAGAGGGCAGGAGCACACCTGCGCAGGGCAAACTGGAGGCTGAAGAAGCAGCCCAGGTGGTCCTATGGGGGGGGAGGGGTGATCATTCTAGAAGTGATTCACCACCACAGGGGCAGAAGGAAGCCGATATCAGGAGTGGTGGGAAATGATGTTTCCATGGAAGGGAACAGAGGCCAAGGGGCACCAAGCCTCTGTTCTCTGGACTGGAGGTGAGGGTTGGAGCAGGGGCTTTGGGCAGGGAGCCTCCCCTGTGAGGGGTCAGGGGGCGTCCAGGGCCAGGAGGGTCCAGACTGGGAGTCGGCTACTGCCAGCCTTCCTCTCCCTGACCTTGTTCAGCGGAGTCTGGGGAAAACTCAAGGCCCTGTGCTCATGAGCCTCTCTCTGACCCTCGAAGGGTTCCAGCCACGGCCTCGTCAGACTCATCCCATGCCAGCTCACTGAACCAGAACCTCCATTGGGTTTCTGAAAGCGAAGCAAAGCTCCACGGCCCGCCATGAGACCCAGGCGAGCTTGGCCAGAGAGAGGCGAGGAGGGGGAGGGGGAGCCGGAGGGAGAGGGGCTCCAACTGAGGCCCCGCCACATGGCCTGAGGATTAGTATCCATTTATTTGTTATTTTTCTTTTGGGGTCACACCCAGTGATGCCCAGGGGTTCCTCCTGGCTCTGCACTCAGGAATCATTCGTGGCACGCTCAAGGGACCCTATGGGATACCGGGGATGAACAGAGGTCAGTTTTGATTCAAGGCAAACGTCCTCCCTGCTGGACTACCAATCATTCTGGCACCACCTCAGGATTATCAGAACGCAGATTCCCTCACCCATGGGCTGTGGCCACAGCCTCTCTTGTACGGAAATGCGGGCTCAGCGGGGGCCTGAGTCTGAAATACCGACTTCCCAGCCCAACACAGAGCTGGCTCACAAACGCAGTCTCTGGAGAGCAGAGCCGGATCCCTGAAACCCCTTCTGAAATGAAGTCTGCAAAAAAAAAAAAAAAATATGGCATGCCCCACCAAAATTTCTCAGCGAGGAAAAGCGCAGTGTTTTTCTTAAGAACTATTTGGAGAGAAAGTCGGGGTGCAGAAGGTGGAGGCACACCTGGCGATGCTCAGGGGTGACTCCTGGCTCTGCACCAGAGATCGAACCCGGGTCAGCTGCTTGCAAAGCAAATGCCCCACCCACTGTGCTATCACTCCAGCCCCTTAAAAAAAAATTTTTTCTTTTTGGGCCACAACCAGAGATGCACAGGGGTTATTCCTGCCTCTGCACTCAGGAATTACTCCTGGCGGTGCTCAGGGGACCGTATGGGATGCTGGGAATCGAACCCGGGTCGGCCACGTGCAAGGCGAATGCCCTACCCGCTGTGCTATCGCTCCAGCCCTAATTTTTGTACTCCTAAATTTGTGAAGTTCTTTTTATTCTTTCCAGTGAGCCCAGAGTGGGCCTGTCTGGACCTCCTTGCTGTAGGTGATGGCTCTTGTGCGTTTGAAGAAGTGCGTTAGCCACAGCGCTGTGTTCCAAGGCCTTCTCCCTTGCGCTCCTCTTTCTTCCTTTTCCTCCCCCTCTCTGTCCTCCTCCTTTATCTCCACCTCTTCTTCCTCCTCTTCCTGCTCCTCCTTCTCTCTCCTCCTTTCTTTTTAATGACCAAGTATGATATAGTCTATCTTGATGGATGTCCTTGTGCGCGTGAGAAGGACGTGTGATCTCAATGGACTTGTATTCAGCTACTAAAAAAGACAAGCTCAGGACTCTGTTGACGACCTGGGTGAACCTTGAGGTGATTCAGCTTGGCAGAACAAGTCAGGGAATGAAAGACAGCCACTGGATCGTTTCCCCCATATGTGGAATACAAATAACGGAAGGGAAGGAAATTTCCAAAATGGCAACAACAAAACCCAGAGACAAGAGTCTCGTTCCGCAAACTGGAGGTTCTCAGAGGAAAGGGGAAGGGTGGCGGGAGGCCTGGGCAGAAGGGGCATTTTCCGAGTGTGATGGCACTAGGGCTGGGGGGGTGCAGTGAATCTTCCACACACACTGAGGTGTGAAGCTGGACTCTGGAAATTCAGTCGCATTGTAGATCACTGTCCAGGCAATAAAATTTGACGCGAAAGCAACGAGGAAATCATGTGTTTTCTGCAGCTGTTAGGCAGGATGTTTTTTAAGTGAGTTCTACCAGGCTGTTAATAGTATTGGAGAGTTCCTCTAGGTCTTTTGCTTTTCCCCTACTCTTGAGGGGGACAGGCTGCCAAACAGTGCCCAGGGTGCCAGGGAACCGCTTCTGAGATTCTCGGCCAGATGTGTGGCCCCCGCGGGTTCATGCGTGGACCTTGGCTGTGCGCTGCTTCTCAGGTCCCGGAGTGCTGGCCGTGCTCGGGAGGCCACGCGGTGCCGCGGTTGAGTTTGAGGCCTCATGCATGCCTCCGTTTCCTTCACTTCCCACTCTTTGAGGTATCTCTTTTCCTTTCTTTTGAAAAAAAATAAATAATGATATAGTGTATAAGTGAGTTGCAATTTTTTAAATTTTCCGTTTTCCCCCTTAGTTCTATTAATTTCTGCTTTATGTGTTCTGAGAGTCTTTCGTTAAGCACATACATTTAGGGTGATCTTTTTTGTGTGCGTGTGTGTGTGTGTGTGTGTGTGTGTGTGTGTGTGTG
>JAOXYA010248143.1:0-19590 GCA_028565675.1 Sorex palustris | reverse complement strand
TGAATTATACAGACATAAAGTAAATTTAAAAATTACAACGCAAAGATCTCTTTTCAAGTACACAAGATTTTGGCAAATCTGTGATTTTATAAAAGTTATAATTTAGAGCTAACTGATATCCCACAGAGGTTCTACTTACTAAGAAAAGCATTCATTAAGACAGGTCTGCAAAAAATAAATAACTAAATAAAATAAGACAGGTCTGCAAGCCAGGGCACCAAAAGCTTAAATTCTGGTAAATTTTATACATTCAAGGAGGGCTTAGAGAACATTAGAAGACTTTGATAATCATTTGGCAAGATTGTCAAGTTCTTCAGAAATGCAAATCTTTCACTGAAATCAGTCATTTATTTTTTAATTCTACAATAAATCATTAACAACATTTTCTGTGGAATTAGTAGCCTCCTCGCAAAAAAGATTTTTCTGGCTGTGATGTAAATCATCTCGTTTCCACCCTGTAAATATCTGTATTTACAAATTTGTGTCCTTACAAGGACATAAATCAAAACTACGGTGAAATTTCATTCAAGTAAAGATTGAGCATAGACAACCAGATAAATCCTGGATTCTTTAACAAAAGGGACCTCTTGTATCTAAGTCAAATTAAACTAGATATGTAAAGAGAATTTAATAGGAATTAGAAGACAAGGAGCTTGTGCCATATGTTATAAAGGTTTTATTTAAATCATTCTACAAACATAAATGCATTTCTACTGACTCAATCTTGATGACAAGGGAAGGTGCAATGAACCACGATCAATTGAAGACAACAAAGTATATCATTCCTTGGATGCAATGTGGAGAAGGAATTTGACAAATCTGCATGTTTCTATTGCTTTCCCTCTTTCATTTTTAAAGACATGAGAGTTTGAAGAGAAACACAACCTATTTCTTTCTCATATCTTGAATACAAATTTGGGCACGGCCAGAGTCAAGGGCCCTGGAGCACAGGCTTTGTATACAGAAGCCCTGGGATCCATCCCTGGCACCAGCCCCCCAAGCGCAAACTCTGGCTCAAAAGCCCTAGCAATAACCAAGAAAGACATGACTTGGTTTCTGCCGGCCCAGAGTGACGATACAGTGCAGTGAGTAGGGCACTTGCCCTGCACACGGCTGCCCAGGTTCGATCCCTGGCTTTCCATATGGTTCCCCAAGCACCGCCAGGAATAACTTCTGAGCACAGGAGTAACCCTTGAGTATTGCTAGGTGAGGTCCCAAAACAAAAAACAATCTACATTTCTGTCCTGTCCCTTGACCATGAAGGGAGAGAGAACTGCCTGGGCCACCCCCACCACTTTCGACACCTTCCTCAATAGCCTCAGTCCCTCAGGTGAGCACAGGGCTGAGCCCAGGCCTGGCCTCTGGCAGTATGGAAGACAGGGCTCAGTAACTTTCCACGCCCAAGAGGCCAGATCCACAGCACAGGCAAGCTGGCAAACCCCAAGCTGATCCCCAGACTGATCCATGTATGGTTCCTGAGCATTGCCAGCAGTGATTCCTGAGCACAACCAGGCATGACACACCCACCCCTACACACACTTCCCCGAAAGGAGAACGGAATAAAAGCACCACGGTGCTGGAGCGAGCACTGTGAAGGAGGGGCCCAGCACCACAGACCCGAGAGCAGAATCAGGCTTGGGACAACACAAACACCCAGAAGAAAACAGAACTTAAAAGACAGAAAAGGGGCCGGAGCAATATCATAGCGGGGAGGGCATTGGCTTTGCATGCTGCCGACCCGGGTTCAATTGCCAGCATCTCATAGGGTTCCCTGAGCAACGCCAGGAGTAACCCTTGAGTACGACCAGGTGTGACCCCAACACCCCCCCCCAAAAAATAACCCCTCAAAGAGCTAAGAACACACTTTTTAGACTGGAAGTCTGGGCGGATGCCCAGTAGCATGCCCCCTGCACAGCACCAGGCCCATAGGATGTGACCCACCAACAGGGCTAGACGGAGCTCAGGGTAGAGCTCGCCATGCCTCCAGGGCCTGTGGGAATGGGGTGGGGCAGGGCCAGGGCCGGGTGTGCCAATCCCTGAGGCAGCTGCTTCCAGGCCACCGACTCACCCTGCTCCGTCATCTGCCGCTGCTCACACACGCGCAGCACCTTGAGCGCCTTCTGCTCCGTGCTCAGCGGGATCCGCTCAATGTGCAGCTCCAGCGATGCGCGCCCCAGCTCTGGGCAGTAGTCAAAGTAATCCACCCCCAGCTGCCAGAGGCTGTAGAGGCAAGGACCATGAGGGCCGGAGCCTGGGACCCACCTGTGCCCCCAGCACCCACAGGCCGGGCCCTACCTGTGGTGTGCAAACAGCCCGGACGCATACTCCAGCAGCAGGAACTCCCGCATGTTGGACCCAAAACTAAGCACAGCACACGTGAGGCACACGAGACACCTGCCTCCTCCCCCCAGTCCCCACCCCATGGCACATACTAGAGGTTGTGCGACTGCAGGAGCTTGCAGTGATCCAGCAGGTCAGTCAGGTGCGCCACGAACCACCAGTTGCTGAGGGCGATGCTGCGGGGGTGAAAGGCTGAGGCATGAGCAAGCGCCCGGGTGACTCCCCAGGGGGGTCAGGGAACAGCAATGGACAGTCAGGGTAGGGCTCCCTGCACGGCCGAGCAAGTCTGCGGGACAGCCTGGACCCTTCACATGCCTCCTGGGGGAGGATTAGGGGACGCCTCCACTCAGCAAGCGGCCTCGGGGTTCCAAGGTGCCCCCCCTCCCCGAGGTGCAACTCACAGCTGCATTGTAGCCTCTGCTGGAAAAGGGATGATGGCCACGAGGGAAGAGTGGCCACCCACAGTGGCCCGTCTGCCTGCAGGGGGGCTAGCGCCTGCTATCCAGAGCCCTGCAGCTGCTCCCTGGCAGCTCTGAAGGAACCTGCCCTGCCCTCCAAGCAGGCTGTGAACACGCTGACCCCGCCACAACCCTAGCACTGCCATGTGTGTAGTGAAATCAGATCAGACTCCAGATCAGGGACACTTGGGCTCACCTTCCCCACTACCCGCTAGGGGCTGCAGTGAATTCCCAAAGGCACCAGGAAGTTGCTGCCGCCTGCCCCTGCTGCCCTGTTCCTTGCTCCCATGCGCCCGACAGAAGGGACAGGCCTTTAGGAGAGCGGCCCCTTAGCAGGCCCGGCAGGAACCAGGCTGATAAGTGCCTCACCCTCCTGCCAGTCCGCTTGCTACATTCCGGATGAGCTGACACATGGGTGAGGGTGCCCATTCAGAAGCCCCTTCAAGGCCATTACTGGGGCCCATTCAGGAACCCAGGACAGCAGGCCTGGAGCAGAGGGAAGGAGCTTGGATCTGACGCTGAGTGCGGGAAACAGCTTCACACGATCCCCTGCCATTCCGGATGGCAAACCTGCAACCCGTCCTAAGGACATGTCAGCCCTCTCCTATGCCAGAGGCTCTTCCAGGACAACTTCCCCATCAGCAAAACCCCAGCTCCAAGCCCCTAAGCAGGGACAGTTCAGCAAGCTGTTGCCAGGCTCCTGCAGAATGGGCTGGGAGTGACGGAGCGGCTGTCCCTCACAGTACCTCTCACCATTCCTCAGAGGGCAAATTAACACTTAGAATCCCGGCAGATGCTGCCAGGCCTGCCATGAAGGGCTTTGTGCATCCTTCTCACCAGCCCAACAGGCCTAAGAGGAGCCGGAGGGTGCGGGGCCTACCTGCACTCCTTGATCACCTGGTGGATGTCAAACTCAAAGGCTGCCAGCAAGATGTTGTCCAGGGGCTCTGGGCTGCTGTCACCGCCCAGGAAGAGGTCAAAGCTTGACTGCGAAGAGCGGGCGGCCCCCTCAGTCCCCGGACAAGATCAGGATCCCGGGGTTACTTCCGGGGGCGTCAGAGGCCAAGCGCCTGCCTCGGGAGGGTCCAGTCATCAGCTCCGCCCGCCAGAGTGTGGGCTCACCTGGGCGTAGAAGTGCAGGTCGCTGGGCTTGACCGTGGGGTGGGAGTAGAGGAGGCGGGTGACCAGGAAGTGGTACCAGTTGCTCAGAAGCTCCTTCTGCCCCAGCAGGGCCTCTTCGTCTCCGAGCATAACCTGCGGGAACGTGGAGCCCAGCTGACACCTGTGCCCCCCGACCAGCGCACCCTCTAGCCCGATGCCCCCACACACCTTGCAGAGCGTCTCCAGCGGGGGGCTGGCGGCGAACGTGCCGTCCTGGAGGCGGCGCTCACACTGCTCGCGCCAGTGCTGCCACTTCAGCTCCAGCTCGGTGAGGGTCTGCGTGCTGCCCGGCTGCAGGTACACGGCCATAAGACCCTCGGCCACCTTGGTGCAACCCACCCCGGCCCGGGCCCCACGCCCCACATACACTCAGGATGGGCATCGTCCTCATCAGCTCCCCCATGAGGCGGCACGTGCCTGCCGAGGCAGGGGTGGCGTCGGCCTCCTTGGACAGCATCTGGCGGGCCTCGTCCAGCCGGCCCTGGAGTACCAGCGTGGTCACCTGCAAGGATGTCCGAGACAGGCTGTTCCCCGGGTTGGGAGTCCAGGCTCCCCTCACCCCCCATAGCATTCATCCCCTCCAGAGGCCCTGAGGCAGCCCCATCTGCCAGGAGGGCCCACATGCGGCACAGCCAGGAGTTACTCCTGGCCAAGTGCTCAGGTGTCTCACCCACCCAGAGGACTCCAGTGAACACAGGGTGTCGGAAGGACCCTGAGGCTCCCACGGGTGGGGTGGCCCCAGCCACTCTGAGCTGCCTTCCTGGCCGGCACCAGGCTTTCAACCATGTGCTGTAACTAGACTGTTTGCAGGTCACCACGAACTTGTTCACTTTTTTTTTTTTGAAGGGGGGGGCCGTTGCTTTCTGGGTCACACCCAACAATGCTGGGCAATGCTCAGGGGTTACTCCTGCCTCTGCCCGCAGGAATTATTCCTGAAGTGTACCATACAGATGCCAGGAATTGAACCTGGGTTGGCCATGTCCAAGGCACACGCCCTCCCCACTTCGGTCCCACATGTCTGCGCTTACGCCACACTGGGTGGCGGTTCCAGCCCCAGGACGGAGCCCACTGCCTCACGTTTCTCTTGTTTTTTTGTTTTCTGAGCCACATCCAGTGGTGCTCAGGGCTTACTCACGCACTTAGGAGCTACTCCAGGGGACTATATGGGATTGGTCCCCGCTCTGCTACCTCCAGCCCTGCCTCGTGTTTCTAAGGCAGCATCTGCCACCCCGCTGGCTCCTGCCTCCTGAACCAATACTGTATTCAATGCACCAGTGTTTTCTTTCTTTGGCTCACAATCACTCAGGGCTTACTCCTGGCTCTGTGCTTAAAATATCATTCCTGGGTGCATTTGGGGTGCTGGGAAACCCAGGATGGCCATCTGCAAGGCAAGTGCCCTGCCCGCTGTCCTATCTCCCTGGCCCCCAGTGATCAGTTTCTGACTCTTCACATCTCGCCTCTGACCCTCAGACACCACTTAGGAGATACTCCAGGGGACCATTTGGGATCGGTCCCTGCTCTGCTACCTCTAGCCCCGCCTCGTGTTTCTAAGGCAGCATCTGCCACCCCGGCCTTGACGCCAAGCGGGCCACACATTCACCCATCTCTCCTGCGCCCCAGTCACACCCCCACGGACAATAGACTGAGGGAGGAGTGGGGGGTCTTACCAACTTCCAGAAGTGCTCGTGCTTGCTTGGAGCCTCACTGCACAGTACGTCGGCCAGTAAAGTGTCCACCTCACACACGTGCAACCGGACCCAGTCCAGGAGGTGCAGGAGGAGGGACCCCGCTGGGAAGAGGCACACGCGTCACACACAGACCTCGGCAGCCCCTGCAGCAGACGCCCCAACAGAGGTGGCAGGCAGAGGAGTGACAGCGCTGGAAGGGGCCAGGCCAAGTGTCTGCCCGGTGGCGGGGGAGTCCGGGTCACACCCAGGCCCTGGGACTTGACACCTCCAAACGCCAAAGATTCTGAGTATTTTAGCTGGTGTGTCTGGCGTCACACACATCACTCCTGGCATGGCTGGAGGGACCATCTGCGATGCGCAGGATCAAACGGGTCGGGAGCGCCCTGGTATGACCTTCCCAGCCTCCTGACAAATCTCAACTGCACAGTGCTCGACAGCTGTCACAGCGAGAGCTTGAGGGGCAGTGACCGAAAGGGTGCAAGCACTCGAGGAGGACAGGAGCAGGGTGGTGGGGCACAGCTGAGGAGCACCCTCTCTACACCCAGCTGAGGGGCACCGTCTCTGCACCCAGCTGAGGAGCACCCTCTCTGCACCCTGCTGAGGGGCACCCTCTCTGCACAGCAGGCACAGTTTCAGTACCCAGCGGTAAAGGACAGGGTGCAGCCCAGACCAGCCCTGCCAACTGGAGGCCGGATCAGGAGGCCCTGGAGCGAGGGGCGACGCCAACCCTCACCCGTCACCACTCCATCTGCAGTGAGGCCGCCGGCACCACCTCGCCTGGCCTGTCCCTTTCACAAACCCAACCAGAGCCAGTGTCTCCCAGGTCTGAGACGCCTTGCCGGCAGCACTGGCCACGAAGACGGGGGGCACGAGAAAGAGCCCTGCTGTGTAGCTCTGGCCCTTTGCCGTGGCCTCCCCGCTCCATCTTCCCTGGGGCCGGCAGTGGGGAGAGGGACGGGCCCACACTGAGGCAGACCACTCACACCCGCGCTGGGCACCCGCTGCCAGCACAGGCGCTGGAACTTGCTTTGGAAAGAGCAGAAAATGTCTTTTTCTTTCAGTTTTTGGGGGGCATGTGATGTTTGGGGCCACACCAGGCCATAGTCCAGACTCACTCCCAGTGGGATGACAGGGAAGGAACCCCGGATGCCTATCACTCGGTCCCCGTCCCATGCCCCATGCCGCACCCTTCAGGCATCTGTGAGTGCTCCGTGAGGCTACCAGTGGCGAGAGTACGGCCCCAGAGAAAGCAGAGAGCGCCGGGGCCACCCCGACAGCAGCATTCTGGCTCACCTGGGGCGACTTCAATAAAGAGAATCTCACAGAGATTCCAAATGAGCTCCATGGCTGACAGAATGGAAATCTAGGAAGGAAAGACAGACCAAAGTTAGACAGCCCGATGCTGCGCTCACTCACAGGCAGGAGTCTCCCGAAGGAGAAGTCTCCCGAACTGGAACTGGAGGAGTCTCCCGAAGACGGAGCGCTCCCAAGGAGTGAGGAGAATATTCGAGATTTAGACATCCCCAATGGTGGCAAAGCCACCCTCAGACATAGTACCATGAGGAGTGGTAAAGGCGCCGCCCAGAGCCCCTACCTGAGAGCTGAACTGGCGGCCACTGGCGGGGTCTTTGGCAGCAGCTAACAAAAGACAGAGCATGTCAGTGAGCAACGAAGCCCAGTCTCCCCGTCACGGCCTCACAGTTGAAGATCTACACTTCGTGCCTTTGTTTCTTCAAAACACCCCCCATTTTGGGGCTGGAGAGATAGCACAGCAGGGAAGAAACTAGCTTATATAAGGATTACATCAGATAAACAAGAGTATTTAGTTTGGGGGGAGCTTTTGGGGCTACACCCAGAATGCTCAGGTGTCATTCCTGGAGGTGCTCAGTGGACCACGAGATGCTGGGGATCGAATCTGGGTCTGTCACATGCCATACCCACTGCACTATCGCTCCAGCCCTGCAAGTAAGAGTTCTGAACTGGAATGTCTATCAGATTTTACCTGATAGTATCAGTCAAATATTTCAACCACTACTGTGAACATAAATTCTTACTTGCAGGAGTTGTAGAGATAGTACAGCAGGTATTTGCCTTGCAAATGGCTGACCTGGGTTTAATTCCCAGCACCCTATATGGTCCCCTAAGCCCACCAGAAGTGATCCCTGAGCACAGAGCCAGGAATATGTCCTGAGCACCTCCAGGGGTGGCCTTTAAACCAAAAAATTAAGATAAAATCCTTACTTGCAACCTGGTGCATTTCTTCCATGCATGCTCTTATTACGGATCGGTAGTTTTTACTCACTCGCACCAATCTACGGAGAGAGAAATGACAGATGAGTTTGGGACATCTCAGAGGAAGACAAAGGGAGACAGAGTCAGGCAGAGGTGAAGGTGCTGACCTGGCATGCGGTCAACCAAGTTCAAGGCCTGGCACCACCCAGGGTCACTCATGAGCACGAAGCCAGGAATAGTTCCCAAGCACTGCATTATTTGTGAACGATAACTGGGTTGGCAAAAGGTGACACCATTTGAACCCCGTTATACACGGTCAAGATTTAGGTCCAGATAAAAAAAAACTTCCCCAGCCAAAAAAAAAAAAAAAAAAACAGATGATTAATACACTACCCCAACACACAAGAGCTGCCATCCACCCTCAGATGGAACAGACTTTCCTGCACTTTCCTCCTCCACAACGACCACAGGGGATAGATTAAGGAATGTTCTAGACATTCTATGAACAGCCATGTAGTGTGGAGGCAAAGCACTGAACCATCCTGACCACATGGTGGGGCCATGTGTGGTTGGGGAGGGCCCCGAGTGACCCATAGGCAAGGCAGCATCTCCCCGCTGGATTACTGCTCCAGCCACCAGAGGCCCAAACTGGACATAGGAGTTCCTTCTTATTCCAGTACCAGAACACCTTTCCTGGTGCTTTCGCAAAGCTCGGAGGCAGCGGACAACAAGCAGCTTACTCACTGAGCTTTCCTGGACTTCCCGGTCAGTTCATCTTCAATTCTCTGGAGGCCCACAAAAATTCCATGGGATTCATTGAAGAGTTTTCTCAAGATTTGAGAGTAAATCTCTTCATCCTTTCGGACGATGTAGATGAACGGACACCCAGGCAATGGTGACTTTTCTGAAATAAAACAGGAAGAGTTATCCCCATCACACCCAGAAGAAAAGCCAGCCCTAGGGGTCTGGGGAGACAGCACAGCGGGGAGGGCGCCTGCCTTGGGCATAATCAGATCCGGGGTAGAGGCGGGAGAAAAAGCCAATGTGCCAAGGTGAGTTACATGAATATGACAACATGCAAACCGACCTTTTCTACTGAAGGAAGTTTCACACACCAGCATCTCTCCGGGCCCCCAGTCGAAACATATTTGATTTTTCTTGGAATTCACGCCAGGAATTAACTAAGTAAGTAAACAACAGAACACAGTACTTAGTCCTATACTACATTACACCCCTGGTGGAGAAATTCTTGCACCTTTCCAATACACTTCTTTATTTTCTTTCTTTTTTTTTTTTCGCTTTTTGGGTCACACCCGGCGATGCACAGGGGTTACACCTGGCTCGTGCACTCAGGAATTACTCCTGGCGGTGCTCGGGGGACCCTATGGGATGCTGGGAATTGAACCCGGGTCGGCCGCGTGCAAGGCAAATGCCCTACACGCTGTGCTATTGCTCCAGCCCCCCCACTTTTTTATTTTCTTAAAAAAACAGAAGCTGTGGGGCTGGAGCAATAACACAGCGGGTAGCAGAGCCAGGAGTAAGCCCTGAGCACCACTGGGTATGACCCCAAAATAAAACTCATTCAGGATCTGAAGACTGGGTTTAATGTCAGCCACACACAGCTGTCTTCATAGACGTGACTGAACTTGAGGGATCATTCATATGAAAGGGTTGTGCTTGCAAGTGAAGCCTTTGGTAGGAGTAACTGCTTCTGGTTTTTGATTTATTTATTTATTTATTTATTTTTTTGCTTTTTGGGTCACACCCAGTGATGCACAGAGGTTACTCCTGGCTCTGCACTTAAGAGTTACTACTCCTGGCGGTGCTCGGAGGACCATATGGGATGCTGGGAATCCAATCCAGGTCAGCTGCATGCAAGGCAAACGCCCTACCTGCTGTGCTATCGCTCCAGCCCCAAGTTTTTAAAATTTCAGTAAGGGCTGTACCCCACAGCGCTGCGGAGATAGGGAGGGGGAACGGAAGGAATGTACCCCAAAAGGTCAACCTAAAGCCCAGTAAAAGCAAGGCATGTGCTCCACTACCCAGAAATGTGATCTCTCATCACTGGCCGGGAAAGAGTTTTGATAGATGCTTCAACCCGAGCTGCCACCTACCAAGTATTATTTTTTTAAAAGTCTGAGGGGGCTGGAAAGATAGAATGGGGGTTGGGCACTTGCATTGCACAAGGCCAATCTGAGTGGATTCTGAGCACCCCATAAGGTTCCCCAAGGCTTGGCATGCATCCGACCAGGATTCAATTGCTCCCCACAAACACGCGGTCCCCTGAGCCCCACCAGGAGCGATCCCAGAGCAGAGCCAGGAGTGACCCCAAAAGAAACAAGCAAACAAAAGGGGGGCATGGAGGTGGTTGTTTGGCAGAGCGAATGTCCCAGGTTGCATTCCCATCATCCACTGTCCCCCAACAGTGCTGGCGGCTGCACCCGAACACTTGCGAGTAGCCTTTAAATACAACCAGATGTGGCCCCCGAACAGAAAACCAAGAATGGTCTCGGTAAAGCACTCTGTGGGTGTGGAAGGGGGCGGGGCAGGACGGAGATAGATCAAAGCGTTACCGCCTGTACTACATACGACGAGAAGACCCTGGGCGACCCCCAACACGGCGTGGCCCCTGCAGCGCCCCTCCCCACGCCCCCTAAAACGTCAAAGAACCAATGTTAGGGGCACCCCGAACCGACTTCTGGGAGCCGCGCCGTGCAGATTTAATCTGCCGGCGGGGGGAAAGCCCCAAACGCCCCTGGCTCGCTCCGTACACCGTGCGCTCCGGGAAGGCACGTCTGGGCGAGGCGACAGAGGAGCCCCGGGTGCGGGGACCCTGGGCACACGGGGTGCAGCGCGCAGCAGCTTCCACGCGCGCCCGGCACGGGCACCTCGGTCCCGCAGGGTCCGTCCGGGAGCCGAGAGGACGGAACGGCCGGCGGCGACGCGGCGGAACTCCCCCTCACCCCGGGACCCCTTCGGGGAGCGCTCACCGTGACCGCGGGCTCGCCGTCCAGCTCCTCCATCGCGCCGCGCCGCACGGCCAGGAGCCCGCGAGCCGCTCCAGCCGCGCCTCGAGCCTCCCGCCCCGGAGCCGCGGCAAGCGAGGTCCCCCACCGGGCGCCCACGCCACTGCCCGCAGGACCCGCGCCAGCACGTACGGCGGCCGCGCCTCCCCCACCGCCACGCCTCGCTGCGGTGTCCCGACACGAGTCTCTCCTGCCTGCCTGCGACGACGCAGCCAGGGAAACTGCGTCCGGGGACCGCTCGTCCTGAAAAAGCTCCCCCGCCCGCTCAGGCGCCGCCGCGGACAGCCCCGCACCGGGCCTGGGGAAGGACCCCGGAGAAGGCGGGAGCGGCGCGACGCGTGCGCGGACCCGGGCGCGCCGGCCGGGCAGGGGCGGGGGCGTGGCCTCGCCGCCGCCGCGGCTCTCGGGCGATTCTCACCGCTTCCTGGTGTCCAGGTGGGCGTCCTCCGAGCCGCTCCCGCGGGTCGTCTCCCAGCGTGGCGCCGTGCACCGCCAGCCCTCCGGATTCCTGGGCTTGTGTGCGCGGGCGGACCCCCACGCCCACCCCTTGTGGGGCAGGCGAAGGGACGGTGTCTCTGCCCACGAAAGCGCTGTGAAATCGACACAGCTGCACGTACCGCGGGTTTATCTGCCCCGGCAAGAGCGGGGTGCAGAGGCGCGGAAGGCGCACATCGATCGGGGAATCCCGGCCCCTGGGAAGCTCGGCAGCGCTGCAGGGACTGGCAAGAGCTACTGGTTTGCCCGAGTATCAGCTTAACAGACACATACGCTGCGGTGGCGTAGAGCGGAACCGGGTGGACCGTCTCCAATAAGCAACTTTGAGATTGAATCGACGATGATCGATTGGAAAGTCTTAGGGGACCGGTGCGATGGCACAGCGCGGAGGGCGTTTGTCTTGCGCGTGACCCACCCGAGTTCGCTCTCCGACGCCCCCGAATCCCGCCACCCGCCCACGCCCTGGTCCTGCCAGCCCTGAGCGCAGAGCCAGGAGTGAGCCCTGCACAACGACGGGTGTCGCCCAAAATAAAGAGAAGTTTTAGGAAAAAAGAGTCAGAAAACCTAAGCTCTTACCTTATGTGGGAAAATAAATTAGATCTGGACACTAAAATTACTCAGTGGAGGATGCCTGTACCCTGGAAATTATTCGGTTGGTTTTTCGTTTTTCTTTCTTAATTAATTTTTTTTTTTGGCTGTGGGGGAGCTGCTTGGTGTTCTGAGGGCTCTCTGCTCTGGGGACCGGCGGGGATCAGACGTCTGGGCCCCTGTATGCAGAGCAGGAGGGCCTGCCATGGAGACGTGGCCCCCGCCCATGAAATGATTTTCAATGAGCTCTTTGAATAGGTGGAAATGAGTGGGGCTGGGTAGAAAAAGCTTGTCACCAAATACTTTGTTCTGAGGCACAAATTGTTAAAAACCCAAAAGAAAGCATAGGAGACGGAATAGAGGGGTTCGGGCGCTTGCCTTAGGGGCAGCAACCCTAGCACTCCACAAGGAGCCTGCAGCCCCTCCAGGAGTACCCCTGAGCACTGCTGGGTGTAGCCCTAAAGCAAAACCAAAAAATGGACCCTAGTTTTATCCTCTGAGCCCACCAAGATTGTTCCCTGACCACAAAGCCAGGACGAAGCCCTGGGCACCAACTGGTGTAGTGCCAGGGCTGAAAAAAAAAATTGAAGGAAAACTAGCAAACAGTGCTTTTCTTTTTTCTTTTTGGGTCACACCCGACTATGCTCAGGGGTTCCTCCTGGCTCTGCACTCAGGAACTACTCCTGGCACTGCTTGGGGGACCATATGCGATGCTGGGGATTGAACTCCTGTCCGCCGCATGCAAAAGCCCTACCCACTGTACTATCGCTCCAGCCCACAGTTCTTTTATTTTTCTACATATGAGCCTTTTCTTTCCTCTTAGCCCCTTTCTCGATCTTCTGAGAATGGGATTTAAATAAAGTCATTTATACGTCCATTTTGTTCACCATTTTGTATTTGGGGGTGCGGGAGGCCCAACTAACAGCTCAGCATCATATGGTGGAATGCTGGACTGCTGCAAGGAAGCATGAGATCAACCCTTTGAACCATCTCCCCCCCAACCCTGTGAGCGCCTCCCCCCCCCCCATCCTTCCTGGTCTTTCTTTTTTTGTCTTTGGGAGCGAGTGGCCTGAATGTCACCCAGTGATTCTCAGGGTACCTTATACCTTGTTCTCTGAGGTTCAAATCTAGACCTCATACATGCAAAGCATGACCCAGCTCGTTGAGCTGTCTCTCAGCCACCTGCATCCTTATTTAATTTGTATTATTTATTCTGGGTCCTTTGGAAGCTAAACCTGCAGTGCTCCCAGGATCTTTGTTCAGGGTTCGCCCTTGATGGTGCTCGGGAAACCATATGTGGTGTTGGGGATCAAACCAGCATTTCCACGTCCATTAAGATGCAGAGGGATAATCTGACCTGGGTTTGGTCCCCGGCAGCCCATATGATCCCCAGATTCCCACCAGGAGTGATCCCTTAGCACACAGACAGGAGTAAGTCCTGAGCACTTAAGGGTGTAACCCCAAAACCCCTCCTCAAACAACAAACAGAAAAGAAAATTGGGGCTGGAATGGTGGAATGGTAGTACAGTGGGGAGGGCATTTGCCTTGCACATAGCTAACCCAGATACCATCCCCAGCAACCCATATGGTCCCCCGGGCACCAGGAGTAATTTCTGACTGCAGAGCTAGGAGTAACCCCTGAGCATCTCCAGGTTTGTCCAAAAAACAAACAAACAAAAGGACAGAAATAAAGTTAAGGCACCAAAGAGAGAATATAACAGGTAAGGGGCTTGTCTTGCACATGGCCAACCGGGTTCAATCCCCAGCACCTCCAGGAGTGATCCCTGATCCCTGAGCACTTCTAGGTGTGGCCCCAAAACAAAAAATTAGCACTTGGGGGGAAAATTGCTTTTTCTTACAATATGTATTATTTAATAATTTATTAAAATATAATTTAAAATAAATAAATAAATAAAATATAATTTAAGGGGTTGGAGCAATAGCACAGCAGGTAGGGCATTTGCCTTGCAGGCGGCCGACCCGAGTTCAATTCCCAGCATCCCATAGGGTCCGCCAAGCACCACCAGGAGTAATTCCTGAGTGCATAAGCCAGGTGTAACCCCTGCGCATCGCCGGGTGTGACCCAAAAAGAAAAAAGTATATACATATATAATTTTAAATTAAAAATAAATTTAAATAATAAAATTAAATAGCACACAGAAGCTGGGGGTGTTGCTCAAGAGTTAAGGTATTTGAGTCTGAATTCAATCCACAGCTGCACTTGGCCTCCCAAAGGAGGCCAAAGGAGTACCAAAGGAGACAAATCAAGCACCACTTAGCAGGCCCCTTCGAAGAAAAAGACGGGCATCAAGGAATGGGACTCAGTCTGAGGCTCTGGGTTTGATCACTGGCACCACCCAAAAAGGGGCGGGGGTGCT
Organism: Sorex palustris; assembly: GCA_028565675.1. Classification (NCBI taxonomy): domain Eukaryota; kingdom Metazoa; phylum Chordata; class Mammalia; order Eulipotyphla; family Soricidae; genus Sorex; species Sorex palustris. The sequence goes on along the minus strand of JAOXYA010248143.1, from coordinate 5,224 downwards.
GCCAGGGAGAGCACTTAAAGCTCAAGGCACATATTTTGATTTTTTTGTTTTCCTTTGGGGCCTCCGCTGGCACTGCTCAGGGTTAACTCCTGGGCCTGCACATAACGATCACTCCTGGCAGTGCTCGTACGCAGAATGGGGATCAAACTCGGGTTGGCCTTGAGCCAGGCTAGCACCCTCCCCGCTACACTCTCTCTCCAGCCCCAAGTGCACATACTCTGAATGCAGGGGACAGGTCCCATCTCCAGCACTGCAGGGCCCCTCTGGGAAGGATCCTGAGCACGCTAGGTATGTGCCCCTCCAGAAACAAAGGCCAAGATGGGAGAATGCACCGTGGCTAAAACAACTGCCTGGCACCAGCCCTGCACTGAAGCCTGGTCCTGGCAGTGCTGCCGATCCCTGGTGCCAAGATCTGGGGCTGCATTGCAGTCAGGCGTGTTCCAGAACCACAGTGGAAAGACTGAAACCATGGTGAGCAGCTCAGCGAGGGATGTGGTCAGGTACCAGCCCGGAGTGTGACTCCTGCAGGCGCGCACACTTCCCTAATAATGGCCCCTGCTAGCAGCACAGCTCATAGTAATCGTGTGGATGCAAACCTGGTCATCAATATCATCAACAGAGGGCCTGGGATGCGGGGAACTAAATCATCAAGTTAACATACAGCCCCCCAAAGGATACAGATCCTTTAACCCCTCCAGGGCTTTCAAGAACTTGCCTTGTCTACAGCCAAGCACAGTTCAGTCCCTGACACTGCATATGGTTCCCCAGCAGCAGCAGGAGTGACTGCAGAGCACAAAGCCAGGAGTGAGCCTCAAGCATTGCCAGGTGTGGCCCCAAATCAAACAAACCAAAAAAGAGGGGACAGGGAAGGGGACAGCGGGTCAGGCACTTGCTTTGCCTACAGCCAATCTGGGTTCAGTCTCAAGCACAACACCTAGTCTCGCAAGTCCAGCTAGGAGCCGCCCTGAATGTAGACCCCGGAGGAAGTTATGAGCACAGCCAACCTGCTGTGATCTGCAGAAAAGAATGACAAAATGGAGAGGAGAGAGAGGTGCCTGTCACAGAGGCAGGCGGGTGTGGGGGTTACTTGGCAGGTTGGGAGGGAAACTGGGGACATTGGTGCTGGGAAATTACACTGATGAAGGGATGGGTGTTGGAACACTGTATGGCTAAAACCCAATATGAACAGCCTTGTAGTGCGCTCTCTCATGGAGATTTCATAAAATAAAAAATATGTTTTAAAAGAACAAAATTAAAAGATATTCTAGAAAAACAGTAGAAATTTATTTTCAAGAGTCTTATAAATAGGTTATTGTTGTCTTTTTTTTCTTTTTGGGTCACACCCAGCGATGCACAGGGGTTACTCCTAGCTCATACACTCAGGAATTACCCCGGCGGTGCTCGGGGACCATATGGCATACTGGGAACCAAACCTGGGTCGGCCGTGTGCAAGGCAACTGCCCTAACCAGTGTGCTATCACTCCAGCCCCGGTTATTGTTGTCTTGTGATCCCATAAGTCCTCTCTGAAAATTCATTTCAAAACATAAGACCTGGAGCCAGAGAGACAGTACAGAGGTTCAGGAGCACGCCTGGTGGTGCTCAGGGGACAAGATGGCGTACTGGGGATCAAACTCAGGTTGACCAATAAACAAGGCAGGTCGACATGCAAGGCGGGCAAGCACCTTACCCACTGTTCTCGCTTTCCCAGCCCACATTCGTTTATCATGGTCAGTATGGGTGTGAGCAAAATGGAATCTTCACCCGCTACTGGTGGGAATGTCAACTGGTTCAATCTTTTGGAAAACAGTATATGAACACTCCTAAAAGAACAAAACAAGACAGAAGCTGAGCCTCCACCTAACACACAGTTCCACTGCTGGGTACCTGATCCAGGCTGCCACATAAAGGCAAGAGCCCTACCTACTGTTCAATCTCTCTGACCCTAAAATATGGTGGGATTTTGTTGAAAATTTTCTCAATGTGAAAAATAGGGCTAGAGACATAGTACAGTGGGTAGGACCCTTGCCTTCCACATGTTCGTCCTAGGTTTGAACTATAGTGTCCATATGGTCCCTGGAGCAGCATCACACGTGATCCCTGAGAACCACCAGGTGTGACCTTAAAAAAATAACGGGGGGGGGGGCTGGAACAATAGCACAGCCGGGAGGGAGTTTGCCTTGCACACAGCAGACCCGGGTTCGATTCCCCGCATCCCATGTGGTCCCCTGAGTGCCACCAGGAGTAGTCCGTGAGTGCAGAGCCAGGAATAACCCCTGTGCATTGCCAGGTGTGACCCAAAAAGCAAAATAAGTAAATAAATAAATATCGCATGAAACTCCTTAAAAATAAATAAAAATAATATATAATATAAAAATAATATAAAAAATAAATATAAATAAATAAATAACAGGGGCCAGACCAATAGTACAGTGGACAGGGCATTTGCCATGCATACGGACACCCGATTCCATCCTCAGCACCCCATATGATTCCTTGTGGATTGCCAGGAGTAATTCCTGAGTGCAGGGCCAGTAATTCCTGAGCACTGCTGGTGTGTCCCCAAACCAAAAATAAATAAGATATTGATATATATGTATTAAAAAACTGGTGGAGGGGCTGGAGCAATAGTACAGCAGGTAGGGCGTTTGTCTTGCACGTGGCCGACCTGGGTTCAATCCCCGGCATCCCATATGGTCCCCCAGCACCTCCAGGAGTAATTCCTGAGTGCAGAGCCAGAAGTAGCCCCTGTGCATCGCCAAGTGTGACCCCCCAAAAACAACTGGAGGAATGAGTTATTATTTATAGGGATAAAGTTATCTTTTACAATATTTACCAGAAAGGGCCAGAGGGATATCTTAACAGGATGAGGGCCTGCTTTGTGGGTGGGTGGATGGCCCAGTTTCATCCTTCCCCCCCAAACACAGCTGGGAGCAACCCCCAAGGACAGAGTCCGATATAGTCCTGGTGTCACTGGCAAAACAAAAATACATTGCTTGTTTTTTTTTTGGGGGGGGGGTCTGTGCCCAGGGCTGAATCCTGATTCTGTGCTCAGGGCTCACTCCTGGCAGACTCAGAGAACCCTCTGTAATGCCAGGGATCAAATCTGGGTCAGCTGCCTGCAAGGCAAATGCCCTACCCACTGTGCTATCTCTCTGGCTCCAAAATTAATTCATTTTAAAACTTGCAGATGGGCTAAGGGATATAGCACAACAGCTGAGATTTTTGCCCTGTATGTGTTTGCTCATGGTTTCCATCCCCAGCTCTATAAAATAAAAAGTCAAACAAGACTAAAGTTGGATAAGGATTGGAAATTAAAGTTGAGAGATAGGGCTGAGAGATAGTATTGGAGTAAGGTGTTTGCCTTCCAAGATGCAGTTAAATCAGTTCAATTCCCTGGCATCACATAATGGTCCCCTGAGCACCACCGGGGGTCACTCATGAGCACAGAGTCCGGAGTAGCCCCTGAGCATCACCCAAGAAAACACATATAAAAAAAGGTTGAGGGACTGGGAAGATAAGACAAGGGACCCTATGGGATGCCCTGTGAAAATTAGTGGCAGTGACCTCTGGGGACCATGGCAGGAGAAGCCCCCAAGTACCAAGGGTGACACAGAAATAAATTAAGATAGATGGGGCTGGAGTGATAGCACAGCGGGTAGGGCGTTAGCCTTGCACGCGGCCGACCCGCATTTGATTCCCAGCATCCCATATGGTCCCCTGAGCGCCGCCAGGAGTAGTCCCTGAGTGTAGAGCCAGGAGTAATCCCTGTGCACCGCTGGGTGTGACCCCCCCAAAAAAAAGTCCCAGCATCCCATATGGTGCCCTAACTGAGCACCACCAGGAGTAATTCTTGAGTGCAGAGCCAGGAGTAACTCCTGACCATCACTGGGTGTGACCCAAAAAGAAAAAAAAAACAACAAAACCTTTAATTCCAGGGTACTCTTTGGTAAATTTCAGTATTACAGGGCTTATTAAAATACTGATTCCTCAATCCAATACCTAAGATTTGAAATCAACCTAGATGTCTTTCTGTTTTTGTGGGGTTATTTTGTTTGTTTGGGGCCATATCCTGGTGGTACCTTAGGATTACTCTTAACTCTGTACTCAGGAGCACTCTGGGCACTGCTCAGAGACCATATGGGATGTCAGGGATCGAAGCCAGATGCAAAGAAAACACCCTCCCCGCTGCATTATCCCTCTAGCCCTTCAACCTAGATGTCCAATAACAGATAAATGAATCATGAAGATGTGGTATACATACACAGTGGAATGCTACGCCGCTGTGAGGTATGATAAATCATGCAATCACTGCAACATGGATGGAACTGGAAGATATTATATTAAATGAAGTAAACCAGGAGGAAGATAAACACAGAATGGTATCACTTAACATGTGATATTTAGAATAACTGGGTGAATAAATGTTACGTTTTTTGTTTTTCTTTTTTTGGTCATAATCTGGCAATGCTCTGGGATTACTTCTGGCTCTGCACTCAGGAATTACTGCTGGTGGGACTCCGGAGACTATATGGAATGTCAAGGATTAAACCCGGGTTGGCCATGTGCAAGGCAAAAGTCTTACCCGCTGTACAATTTCTCTGCCGCCCCTAAATCACTCTTGACCCCAGAGTATAGGGAGGATAAGAAAAGAAATTGAGTGGCAGAGTGGGGAGGGGGAGAAGAGGCAGTTGAAAAGCAACAGGGGCAGGGCTGGAGGGATAGTACAGTCGATAGGGCAGTTGCCTTGCAAGAGGCGGACCTGGATTCGATTCCCAGCATCCCATATGGTTCCTGAGCACCGCCAAGATTAATTCCTGAGTGTAGAGCCAGGAGTAACCCCTGTGCATTGCTGGGTATGACCCAAAAAGAAAAAAGAAAGCAATGGGGGAGGGGAAGGGCGGGGCGGGGGCTAGTGAGCAGGTAGGATGTTTGCCTTCCATGCAGCAGACCCGGATCAACAAACCCGGGTTTGATCCCTTGCATCCCATATGGTTCCCCAAGTGCAGAGCCAGAAAGGAAGGAAGGAAGGAAGGAAGGAAGGAAGGAAGGAAGGAAGGAAGGAAGGAAGGAAGGAAGGAAAGAAGTAACAGAGTGCAAGGGTACATTCGTGGTGTTAAGGTATGGTAGAGGGGGTATGTTGCCACCTGCAGGTCAATCTGTACCTGTGAGGCGAGTGCATCAGCAGCCTCATGGCGCCTTCAGACTTCCAGATACCCCAAAATT
>JAOXYA010247951.1:0-19593 GCA_028565675.1 Sorex palustris | reverse complement strand
TCCCCAGATGAATGCAATCTTTCTATGTCTATCCCTCTCTTTCTGACTCATTTCGCTTAGCATGATACTTTCCATGTGGTACCACTTGTATGTAAATTTCATGACTTCATGTTTTCTAAGAGCTACATAGTACTCCATTGTGTAGATTTACCAAAGTTTCTTTAACCAGTCATCTGTTCTTGGGCATTCAGATTTCTTCCAGTTTCTGGCTATTGTAAAGAGTTCTGCAATGAACAAACAAGTGCAGATGTCACTTCGACTGTACGTTTTTGCCTCTCTGGGATATATTCCCAGGAGTTGTATTGCTGGGTCAAATGGGAACTCAATTTCTAATTTTTTGAGAATCGTCCATACTGTTTTTCAGAAGGGCTGAACCAGTCGATTCTTTCTTCAGCTGTGGTTGTTCAACTTTTGAGGGCACAGACAGTTTTTTATTTCATCTATGGAATCTTTGATTCGTGACATTTCTGTGCATAGCTATCCAATTTCTGCTCTCATTTCTTCCTGTATTTTCTCAATTGCACAATCCATTGTTTCTTTCTTGTCCTCTTTCAATTTACTGGATATCTGTCTGACTATTTCATTGAGTTGATTGAACATCTTCATGACTTCATATCTGAATTCTTAGTCAGAGAAATACCTTAGGTGAATATCACTTACTGAGGCTTCTGGACTCTTTTCATCATCTTCTCCCTGCGGTGGGGATTTGCGTTATTTCTTCATGTTGGTGTGTAGGTAGCAGGACTAGGTTCCTTGGCATGGCTTCCGCAGAGTGAGCGTTGGCCCACCTAAAATTAGGCCACGCCCACTTCTATCAAAGCCACGCCCGTTTCTAAAAAGGCCACGCCCCCACGGGTACCTGGTGTGTGTGGGTGGAGTAAAGACTGGGTAGGGGAGAAAATCAGCACAGCTTGGGGGCTAAGACAAAGAGGCAGAGACTCAGGGTTGCTTTCCTCTGAGCGTCCGAAAGGACGCCTGGAGGGCTTGCAGGGAGAAATCCAAGTCCTGGGTTCGAATACCGGTGGTTAATCTGACCTGGATGGGGGAGAAGATCAGCACAGCTTGGGGGACGAAGAAGAGAGGCAGAGCACACCAGAGTTTTTGAAGATCCTCCACCATTACCTTGTGTCACTTTTAATCCACCTATTTCTTCTCCTCCTCAAAACATATCTCTACACTGCTTAATAACCTCAGTTTTATTGTCCAAGACAAAGAGTGTGTTATCATTAGATACTGTCTATTCCCTTGTTTTGTTTTTCCCTATGTGCAGATGCGTGAGACCAGCCGCTATTTGTCCTTTCCCAGCGAATTTATTTCATTGAACACGATGCCCTTCAGATCCATCCGCGTGGCAGTGAGCTGTAAGGATTTTTCTGTTTTCTTCTAAACTATGCTAGATTCTCCAAACGCTTGTTCTCAGTTCCATCTTCCAGTCATTGCTAAACTCATCCTACAAATAGGCAGATTCTTGCCCTAAATGACTCTCACATTCCTCGCGCGAACAGAATCTTAGGTGTGTTCCCTTAGCAGGGAGAGGAGCAAGGACATAAGGGGGCGTGGTCCCCAGCGCCACCGTGATCCGGGGATGCATGGGGCGCCCAAAGGAGGCGCATCCTTCATCCTCCATCCTTCATCCTTCATCCTTCATCCTTCATCTGTGGCCTTGAGCCTAAAGTTCAAGTCCTTTTTGGTACCACTTAAATCTCCCCAAATCTTGCCCTTTTCGCTAGTCCCGCCAGGCCCCTATTCAAAGACGTTGGTGACTGGAAAGACTTTGGTCTACTTCGAAGGTGTGCGGGGGAGGAACGTCCCGCGGGACCTCAGTCGCCCATCCTGGGAACCTTCAGCGCCTAGGCCCCTCTGGATCGGAGAGCGCGGGGCTGCCCGGACGCTGGGAGAAGGCGCCGGAAGCGACGGCGGCGCTGGCAGGAAGTGCCCAGAGCCGCTGCCTGTGATTGGTCGTTGCTGGTGCCTCGCTCTTAAGGCTCCCCGGAGCGTTGGCGGTCGAACCGGAAGTGGGCTCCGCGGCGGGGCTGGGGCTCCATTGGTACGTTTGGGTCCCGCGCGGGTGCAATCTGTCCAGTTTCAGCAGCGCCGGAGGCTCTGATTTGAAGTCTCTTGCGACGACCCCTCTTGCGTGACCTCCCGGACCTAGTCGCAGCCTCCCTGAAGGAGAGTCCGAGTGTGCCCAGCTGCTCGGGGCTGCAGGGCTGCAGGTGCGGTGAGCGGGAGGGGGGCGTGGGCAGGTGCCAAGTGACCGGGCGATTCCTAAGCGAGTTCTGAAAATTGCATAAAATGGGGGAATCGAAGTGATGATTGCTCTTCTAAGTTTCCATCTAGGTCAGGAAGCCTGGGGTGGGATGGGGGGGGGGCGGCTTACAGGTTGCGGGGGAGACCCGCAGCAGCAGCGGGTCTGCGGGTGGGGCGCGGGAATCTGCACGGGCAGCGGCTGTTCCGCTTCTCTGTTGAGAAGAGACGGAGGGTGAGTGTCGCCCTAGCCCAGACCGACGGCTGAGGCTCATCCCTGCAAAGCTTTTAAGGCCTCAGTTGAGAGCCAGTGCCCAAGGAGCGCCGTGGAACTTCACCCAGGGCCATGTGAGTTGGCTTTGAATCCTACCAGGACCCCTTTTGGGGGCGGAGGGCTGCTTCCCTTTGCTCCCCCTCCTGTTTAGTGAGAATCATTATAATTATCTCCTGGGGAAATTTATCCAACCTGCCAGGTCAGTTCTATTCCATCAGAGGGCCTGGGAATCTGTGGGCTAAACAGACTTTACAACGAGCTCATTGGTATCCAGCTTTTCATGCAGGAGGCACAGTCACCTAACCAGAAGTAGCTCCTGAGCACTACCAGGTGTGACCTGGAAACCTAAATATATGCTTACAATAAAATGCGCTTATTTAGAAACTCAATTAGAAATATCTTTGTAGGGGCTGGAGCAATAGCACAGCGGGTAGGGCGTTTGCCTTGCACGCGACCAACCCGGGTTCGATTCCCAGCACCCCATATGGTCCCCTGTGCAACATCAGGGGTAATTCCTGAGTGCAGAGCCAGGAGTAACCCCTGTGCATCGCTGGGTGTGACCCAAAAAAGCAAAAAAAGAAAAGAAAAGAAATATCTTTGTAATTCACAGAAATTCAGCTTTAAAAAATAAAATTAAAAATAGAGAAAAGAAAATAATGGCATACAGGATCAGAACACGTGTCGTCTGAATCTTTCTGTATTTTTGTCTTTGTACATGGCTTTAGTCTTTGTACAGGAGCTGGAGCAATAGCACAGCAGGTAGGGTGTTTGCCTTGCATGCAGCTGACCCAGGTTCGATTCCCAGCATCCCAAATGGTCCCCCGAGCATCACCAGGAGTAATTTCTGAGCTCAGGAGTCAGGAGTAACCCCTGTGCATCGCCGGGTATGACCCCCCTCTCCCCAAAAGAAATTTAGTCTTTGTACATGGCTCTGTGTTTTCTCTTGAGCTAAACTTTTATCGACCATTATACAGTGGAATTTTCCTGGGGCTGATTACTGGAACTAAATACCTAATAACGATTTCCTGAGTGACTTCTGATTAGCTGCTGGTCCCCGTGTACCTGATTACCTTTATCCTGTACATCAGCATTTCTCAGCTAGGAACCCTAGGCTCTCTAGAGGCTCCCGGGATAGTTGAAAGGGGTGACAGGTGGAAAATTGCATAAAATGGGGGATGTCTCACAGTAGGAGTGTAGGGACCTACTTGTAGGACAGGGAGGCCACAGGAAGAAAGCAGAGTCAGAGGGGGTGCCCGTTGGAGAAGTGTTGAGAAACATTGACCTAATTGTTCTAAAGACCAATACCGGTGTCCACTGATATTCCACTGGTGAGGGACCTGGGTAGTTTAAACAACCAGGGAAACTTGATGCAGTCAGTGATACTGGAATAACAGAAAAGGGCCTGGAAACTGAATCTGAGCCAGTTTCCCAGTGTCTGTGTACGTGAAGGAATATTACAGTATCCTGTAATAAGAGTTACAGGGATTCTAGTTCAGAGGTTTCTGAGCATGCACTCTTGTAAATGAAACAAAAGGAGCCCGTTAGGATTGTAGGATAGAAAACAGACTCAGCAGCCCCTTAGCAGGCTTTTTCTTGAGGTATGATGTCAGCAGTGGGGTTTATTTAGAAGCCACTGTCATTACTGTCAAGCCATCTGCTCTGCTAGAAAGAATCACCACCTCTTAGTCTAAGCTTGCACAACCTAATGGAATCTTCTGTTTGTTGGTTTGAACAGGTTCCACGGTGTGCTTTCAGTCAGGCATTATGAAGCCTTCTGTGAGCTAAGAGAAGAAGGAACCGTGGTCAATATGGAGGACAAAAGACGGCGAGCCCGGGTGCAGGGGGCCTGGGCTGGCCCAGCAAAAGGCCACACCCCGGCTCCACCAGGCAGGGCCCTGCGGGGAGCTTCGAGGGATGGTATGGAAGGTATGTAGGAATGGCCGCCACCTCGGACTCACGTCCTTCAGTTTGGGCTGTTTCAGCAGATGTGAAGGGATTGAACTGGGGCTGGTGTGATATCTGATGTCGAAGCTGGGCTGACGGTCGCTCTCCTGCATCACTCCTTGTCTCTGGGCCATCCAGTGGGCCTCATTCACCTCCAGTGGTCACATAGCACGTTCCCGAGTGGGTCTGGCTGGCCCTTGCCCGGTGGAAGGCGAGGAGCACGTGGTCGTGTGCTCAGCCTGTCCTGTCTTTGCTCTCGTTTCAGACTCCACCGAGAAGAGTCCTTCCCACCGGAAGCCTGGCCTGACCTGGGCGAACAAGGAGCCTCATCTTGGCGACAGGCAGTTCCTGTTCACAGAGCCCCAGCAGGTAGTTGCCTCTGTCTCCTTGACATCACTATCAAATAAAGTCCTTAATGAGGGGCTGGAGCAGGTAGGGCGCTTGCCTTGCACATAGCCGACCCAGGTTCTATCCCTGGAATTCCTGTATGGTCCCCCAAGCACCACCAGGAGTAATTCTTGAGGTCAGAGACAGGAATAAGCCCTGAGTATCACTGGGTATGACTCAAAAGTCCAAAATAAATACATAAATCAGTAAATAAAGCCTCTAATGAAAGGCGAGCTCTAGAGTACCACCACCTGGAGTGTGGTTCCAGAGTATATCTAAAGAGTCTTCTCTGATGCCCGCCCCATTTACACGCAGACATCATCCCTTTGTCATGGCCGGCAGCTGGGGGCCTGGATGAAGGGGAGAGGTGTCACTGGAATCAGAGCTTAGACCTGGTTATCTCGACTCTGATAGGGCTAAACAGTGCTGGTGTCTGTGCTAGAACAGCAGAAGCCTCTAGAATTGGATTGAAATCTCAGCTATTGCAATGCCTACATTTTGGGAGTGGTGGGCAGGAGGTACATGCTGCCACCCACTTGGTGGTCAAGGGGCCAGGGCCCACTCCCAGTTGGTCCGTGGCCAACCAGACTGAACAATGCTCAGACCCAGTGATACAGGCTACTTGGGCTGGACCAAGCCAGGGGCCAGCAGGACCACACCTGGCAGTGTTTGGCGTCCTCTTGACTTGTTTCCCCCATGGGGCTCAGGATAAAGCACCTGATTTTTAAATCCCCTGCCCCACCCCATGTAAAAAAATGTAAGAAACCATAAAGAGTCATTTTCTAATAAGCCACTCCAAAAAGTTAAATATCCAGTGTTTTGCTGTGGTCACGATTGATTAAAGTTCCCCATTTCATATCATTCATTTTTCTGTGTCATCTCCTGGGAAGGTTGGGAAACTCGGTTATTCCCAATTTTCTCTTTTCCCGTCACTTGGCAGGAGACCTAGTTTCTGGTGGGATAATGAAAGACTGGAATGAGAAAAGGTAGCATGGGGCTGAAGCGATAGTACAGCAGGTAGCATGCTGGCCTTGCATGTGGCCAACCCAGGATTGATTCCCGGCACCCCGTATGTGGTTCCCCTGTTCCTCTCCAGAAATGGCCCCTGAGTGCAGAGTCAGGAGTAAGCACTGAGCATAGCAGTCTGTAGCCCAGAAGCCAAAAGAAAAATGGTAATTTAAGAACATAGGGGCTGGAGAGATAGTACAGTGTGTAGGCCATTTGCCTTGCACGCATCTGACCCAGGATTGATCCCTGAAACCTTGTGTGGTCCCCTGGGGCTCTGCCAGGAGTGATGCCTGAGCACAGAACCAGGAGTAAGCCTCGAGCAACACCAGGTGTGACCCTTCAAAATAGATACATAAAAAAATACAATAAAACGGAAAATATTCTGGTGGCCATAGCACAGCGGGTAGGGCACTTGCCTTGCACGTTGACTGTCCTGGGTTCCCTCCCCGGCATCCCATATGGTCCCCTGAGCACCGCCAGGAGTGATCCCTGAGCATCACAGGGTGTGGCTCGAAAACAGAAACAAATTCAATAACCCCAATAACCCTGGCTTCCTTTGACTAGAAATAAGAGGCCCTGGGAGCCTGTCCACTAATCCCCAGGGCTGAGGAATCATGCCTCCCTCCTTGCAGGTCGCCCGCCGGGTCCCAGAGCCGCGCGTCATTGAGTAAGTACCGGATGATGCGCCGCCTTTGCTCAGCCATGGCACATGGGCCAGTGGCGGGCCGGGCCAGTGAGGGTCCTGACCGAGTCTGGAGCATTCCCCTCCCAGATGTCTATAAGCCACTGGTGTGGGAAAGGCCACAGCAAGAACCTCTGCACATTAAACTTGGGCCTCTGGTGGCTGGTGGAGATTGCCTCACCGCTTATGTCTCTGCAGATGGAAATCAAACATCTCTGCCAGGGGAAGCAGGGGAATTTCTCCCAACTCCCTGAAACGTGGCTCTTCGAGAAACTTTAGACTCCATGACTAGCAGTGGTATAACGTTAAGAAGCAGGTGGTGTGACCAGAGACATTCCTTTCCTACTGCTCTGTGTGTGAAATGTTCCTTTTCTTTTCTTTTCTTTTCTTTTCTTTTCTTTTCTTTTCTTTTCTTTTCTTTTCTTTTCTTTTTTTTCTGCGTCCAGCAATGCTCAGGGGTGACTCTTGGCTCTGCACTTAGGAACCACTCCTGGCGGTGCTCAGGGGACCATATGGGATGCCAAGGATCAAACCCAGGTTGGCCACGTGCAAGGCAATTGCCAAACCCGCTGTACTATCGCCATGGCCCTGAAATGTTCCTTTTTATTTTATTTATTTATTTATTTATTTATTTATATGTAGGAGTACTGCTATTCATTCAGCTACTGACTAGGCTGATTGAATTGTGCATGTGAAATGTTCCTTTTTAAACAAACAAGTCGGGACCATCGCCAACCCGGCTTCAATGCCCGTCATCCCACATGGCCCCCAAAGCCCTGCCAGGAGTGATTCCTGACTGCACAATCAGGAGTAAGCCCTGAACAACACTGGATATGGTCCCACAATCAAAACACAAAACCAAGCAGCCTGTTTTGGGGCCATGCTTGGTGATGCTCAGGGCTTATTTCTGGCTCTGCACTCAGCAATTACTTCTGGCAGTGCTCAGGGAACCCCGTGCGATGTAGAGATCAAACCCAGGTCAGCTGCGTGCAAGGCAAGCATCCTGCTGGCTGTACTATCACTGGAGCCCGGTACCAGAAGCTTTGACTCTTCATAGTTCTCCATTTCTGGCAGATGTCAGTTGTTTATTGAAAGTTTCTCTTTTACACAATTTAGATTTTATTGAGGTGCCGTTGGTTCCCAAGCGTGGAAGAGGTTTATGTTTCAGGGGTATGATGTTACCACAACGCACCTGCTACCAAAGCACCAAGAGCCTCCATCAGGGCTTTCAGGCTCCTGTCCCCACAGTTTTGTGGTCACAGGCCCGGGGTTTGTTTTCAGGAGTCACTGTCAGTTCCCCTGCTCTGTGAGAGCATGTTCATTCCCACACGCGTCTGGTTTGAATGTTGGCGTCGTCCACCGACAGTCAGGCTTCTTAGAGCTTTGCAGGTTGGCTTGTCCATCTTGGAAAAATCCAAAACTGACACAGATGTTACCATATTTTCAAAAGGTGTGTATTGGCCCAGAGCCGTACTTGGCATGCAGGAGGCCAGGGTGTGATTCCCAGCATCCCGTGTTGTCCCTGAGCCTGCCAGTAGTCAGCCCTGAGCACCACTGGGTGTCTGGCTATGACCAGGGCCTCCCCGCTGTGACATTAGTGCTGAGGTCAAGGCCATGGCTGTTGCCTGCTCTGTACTGTTGGTACATTATCATTGCTGAAAGCCCTCCCGGGTAGCCTCTTCTGCAGATACTCACGTGATGTTACTTCCATTTGGTGATAAAGAGAAAAAGTAAAGCCCGGAAATCCTTCATAGGTACAGATGAGCCTCTTAGACTATAAAACAAGGCCGTGACCAATTTGCAAGTCAAAGTCAAGCGATAGAACTGATGTTGTTTGGCCCCCGGCGTCCACTGATTCTGGCTATGTGAAGTTAGTTGTGGTAGCAGGATTTGGGGGTCATCCTTAGCAGTGCTCCTGGAGCTGGGACACCTAGTCCTGGGAATCAAACCCAGGGCCTCGTGCGTGTAAGGCCTGCGCTCTACCCCTGAGCCACATTCTAGGCTTCCTGTGCCAGATTGGATCTTTTTCAGAAATATCAGGCATGGCGTTAGAAGATGAGATGACCCGGGTCATAACTCTGGTTCCACTTACATCACATTAGGATGCAGTAGTTGCGCTTGTGGACATTTAGAAGGGTGACATAGACGTAACAAGGACTCTGTGCAGAGAGGTTCCCAGTCCCCTCTAGGGTGGCATACGACAGAGGACTTTGTGAATGATGGTAGTAGCCCATGTAGTCCTCCAGGCTTAGGTCTCTGAGAAGCTCCCTGGAGGCTCTAAGCCCATCCGGGTCCTTCTCGTCACCCCGTACACCTGCCCATTTGATAGGGTTCAGTAGGAGTTTATTTTCTGTTTACTGTGAGCGAAGAACTGGGAGGTAGAGTGACCTCAGGAATCCCTGGATGAGAGAATGAAATGGACAGGGAATGGGAGGCGTCGTCAACAGTAATCCTGATGTCAGAGAACAGTCAGCTAGTCCGAGGGCTCCCGGTGGGCAGGCATGCAGGGGTTAACAGCAGCTGGGTGAACTGAAGGTTGGGGAAGGTTCACAGAAGGTGCTGAGCTGAGATTTTTATTTTATGGCAGGGGAGGGGTTGCACACCCGGCAGTGCTGAGGCCTGACTCCTGGCTCTCTGCTCAGGCATCACTCCTGACAGGGCTCAGGACCAGGTGGGGTTCCAGGGATCAAACCTGTGTCATCTGTGTGCAAGGCAAGGGCCCTACCTGTTGTACTACTATCTCTCTGGACCCCTAAGCTGAGATGTTTCTGTTTGTGCTTTAGAGCCTTGGCTTTTGGTTCTGTTCGGGAGCCACAGACAGCATTGCTCATGTTCTTTCTCGTGGCTCCGACCTCAGGCATCACTCCTGACAGGGCTCAGAGGGCCAGGGCTTGAACCTGGGTTGGCTGCCTGCAGGGCAAAGCACCTTAACGGCTGTACTCTCTCTTCTGTATGACAGTTTTTTAAAATTATCTATAGATTTTGGGTTTGGGAGCCACAGCCAGCAATACTCAGGGGCTATTTCTGGCTCTGCTCTGGAGTGACCCCTGGTGGCACTGAGGGACCTTGTGCGGTGCCTGGGATCAAACTGTGCTGGCCATGTGCCTTGCCGCCTGTATTATCTCTCTGGCCCCTCTCCACGGGAATTTTAAAGGATAAGGATGAATTGGAGTTTTCCACTAGACCTGGGGGTGGTGTGTGTGTGTGTGTGTGTGTGTGTGTGTGTGTGTGTGTTGTGTTGGGGAAGGGTGGGAGGTTGCATTTCAATGTAGGGAGAGGCACAGGGTTGAAGCGTCAGGGTGAGTTCAGCTGACACCAGGCAGAGTGATGAATTGGTCTGAGTAGATCACGGAACCCGGTCTACAGTGTTGAAAAGCTGGAGGGGAGCCTTCCTTTCTTTATTCATTTATTTGTCTGGCTTGTCATTTTATTTATTTATTTTACAAAGTTGTCCATGATGTGTTACAGACATTCAATATTCCAACACCAGTCCCACCATCATTGCACCTTCCTACCACCATTTTTTCCCAGCCACTGTCTTTCCAATTTTCTCAACAACCCCTTAAGTCTACCCCTATATCAGGCCCTCAATAATTTTATATTGCTTGTCATAAATAATGTGCTAAAGGAATGATCAAAAAAAGTTTCTTTAGAAGAAAGTCAGTGAAGATTGTTGTAGCTCACCATGGTGAGCCTTTAAGTCCTTGTGTAAGAGATTGCTAGGATGTTACAGGTTAATCCTTCTGTGTTGATACTTTGTTCATGGAGATTGGTCACCTTCTACATCACATCCCCTCCAATCTGGTGTGCTACTCCAGGTTTATCAGTGTTGTGGAGATGATGCTCCGGATGTTCAGAATTTTTAACAGAGTGATACAGCTGGAGTTAAATTTTTAACTGGGTGGTTGCTTTGGGGCTCATGTGTGACTGCCGGGGCTCCCAGAACAGTGAGGTGGGAGGCGGTAGCCCATCCCTGACTCTGTGAAAGCCTGGAGATTTCAGTCACAAAACCCGCATACCTGAGTTTTTCAGGTGGTTAAGTCCGGCTGTGAGCATGACAGCGATTGTGGAGTGTGAAGTTTTTGGCTGCCAGGGCTCTGTTTGGGCAGGTGCTGGGCTCACCCAGCCCAGAGGGGAGTCTTTAAAGAATTTTAGCCAGACTGGGGGAGCGCACAGAGGACTTGAGTATGTGTTTCGTGTGCTGGAGGCTTGGGTCCAGTCCCAGCACCTCAGGGCCCTTTGGGGTAGACCAGGAGCATCCTGCTGGCTCTGGGCCACAAGTTACCCCTGAGCACTGTCCCCTGTAGCCCCCAAACCAAGAATTTTCATCAGGGCCAGAGAGCTGGTACAGGGGTTTCGGTGCTTGCCCTGTACATCTGACACCTCTGTTCACTCCTTGGCTGCACATACATGCCTCCGAATCTTCTAGGAGTTATCCCTGAGCACCGCTGGGTGTAGCCCAAAATTTGTGCAAGGGATGTAAGTCAGTGGAAGAGCTCCGTCGGGTACCTCAGTGGGAGAGTCAAGCTCAGTGACCCTGCCTGAGTCCTGGATCCCAGTGGCAGGGGGTGGGCTCAGGGACCCTCACTCTCCAGTGGTCCAGCACAGGCCTGCGTCTGGGTGGAGTGTGAGCCGTGGCCTGCCATGAACCAATGTCTTTTCTTTGTCTCTGCAGCAAAGCGGGTGTGTATGACATCAGCCTGGCGCCGACAGGTGTGTCCAGGTAAGTGGCTCCTCCCTCGGAAGTGATGGGGATGTTCAAGAGTGAGAGTCTCCCAGAACATTCTGCTCCCCTCGTAGAAGTGGATACCTTATGTCCCTCCCCGAGGCGGATGAATTATGTGGCCTTTCTAGCTTCCAGACTTTTCCAGGGCCTCTGTGAGGTAGCAGTGGTGCTGTTAGCTCAACGGTTCCTGAGAGGCTTTCCACTAGTGCTCCATAGTTAATAGATTATGTTACGTGTAATACTGCAGATGGGTTGGTGAGATGCTAAGTATAGCAACAAGTTTTATTGCCACCTCAGGACTGACTTATTTTAGTAGGGATTAAGGTTTAATCTTTATTTTAAAAGCACTTTGAAATCATCTTTGTTTTGTTGTTTGTTTTGGTGCCAGGGATTGAACTCAAATCCTTCTATCTGTGAGGCAAGCCTTATACTGAACTACACTGCCCGGGCCCTAAAACATCACTCTGTAGCCTCTGAATATACTCATTGTCTATAAGAGATAAAGAAATGCCCCTAAATATATCAGAACTTATGTGTCTAAGGACATCTGTTGAACTTGCAAGGTGGCATTGCCATCGCTCTCATCCTTTTCGGAGCGTCGCCCTGAAAGACGTCTCACAGTCACACAGGAAAGCCAGGCACGGTGTCATTGTCCCATCTCCACGGCAGCTGGGCGTGATTTCCGCTGAGCTCTGACAGCATCGGGGTCCCTGCGGGGACAGGATGCTCGGCCATCAGGCCTGCTTCAGAAATTGCCCTGTAGGGGAGCAGGACATTTACCAGGAGCGAGTTCCAGAAGGACCCTGGACAGTTGTTGCAGTAAACCCATATTCCTGAGAGGAGCGCCCTTTATTTAGCCAGTTACTGTGCTCTCACGCTTTCCTTTACAAGGGGCAGTATTCAGCAGACTGCCGACTCTTGAACGACACAGAAATAACACAGGGACACGCATTTCATTAGGGTTTCAGCTGTTCTCACGCATTGCGTGGGGGAGACCAAAAGGAGAACCAAGGGCTGTTTCTCAGCCTCTTTTCACCCCCACTTCAGACCTCACCCGTTGGCCCCCTCGTCTTGTGCTGTGGCCTCACTGTGCCACGCGCCCTTGGGGGTCCACAGGGAAGCCTGGTAGCCCCAGGTGGGTTTCAGATCCACTTGTCCGGGAGGTGCCCACAAAGCGGTTCCCAGATGGCCGTGTCTGCCGTGGGACAGAGTCAGAGGGAGCTGCCCATGGCCACAGCTCATGCCCGTTCTTTACCTGCCAAGGGTGTCCTTGTACCCGGGCTTCGTGGCCGTGGAAGAAGCTGACCGTGCGCTGGAGCAGCTCTGCCGAGACGTCCCGTGGCAGCAGAGAACTGGCATCCGTGAACGTGAGTCGCCTTGGGGGGGGGGGGGGCACCCGGCGCTGCCCACTCTCGCTGTCCTGAGTGTTTCTTTCTGACACCCCTCCCTGGCCAGTCCCCCCGACCCAGCCTCTCAGGGTCAGGCTGGAGAGCCTGCGGGGGCACGGGCCTGGGATCATGTTTTCTGGGTTCCCGTCAAAGGGGGCCTGGCGGGACTGTGGGCATGGGGAGGGTCAGGGAACCAAAGCCAGTGTGAGTGGGTAGGACGGGGGCGACCGTCTTCCCCTCCATTTGGTCTCTTCTCGCCTTCCTGAATTCAAACGATCCCAGCCTTCCTCTTCCTTCATAGAAACTGCCAGCGCTTCCTTTTCCGGGTCCTGTTGGGCATGTGTTCTGCCCAGGTCCTTCTTACCGACTTTTGACTCTCCTTGTAGTTGCCCTCGCTGTGCCTTGGTCCCCTTTGCCCTCCTCAGCCCCCTGGTTCTCCAGGGCTTTTGGAAATGACTCAACTGCTTGGGGAGGCTCCGCAAGCAACAGTGCCTGCTGTCCCAGTGCTGGCCACTGGAGGGCGCGTGTGCTCCACGGAGAATTCCCGTCCAGGCCTGGGGAATGCTTTTGCGTGAGGCACAGCATATACTGGTGGCATTTTTGTGACTCAGCCATCAGAACGGGAGTCAGCTTTTCCAGGGCACCTTCTGTCAGCTTCCGGCGGCCCCTGCAGCAGTTTCTTTTGGGGAGTGGACTTGCCTTTCATGACCGGTTTGGTCATTCAGTACAAAGTCATGGTGATTTGTTTTTTTCCCCTACCACTGAGCCACCGCTCTGATCCCAGTAATTGTTTATTTTAAGCGAATTACAGGGTACTTCCTCTAATCCTTGGTTATTTGATCTGGAAAGTGGAGCTAGTAATAAGAATAACCTTCCATATAAGACTGTGGTACTGAGGTCATGCAAAATATTAATATCTGCTTAAAAGGGGGTCAGAGCAATCGCAAAGTGGAGAAGGTGCTTGCTTGCCTTGCATGTGGCTGACCTGAGCTTGACCCCATATGCTTCCCCCTGGCCCCGCCAAGAGTGATCCCCGAGTGCAGAGCCAGGAGAAGGCCCTTGAGCACCACCAGGGGTGGCCCCCAAACCAAAAAAAGATAGATAAAAATCTGCTTAACAGAGTTTTGGCACATCGGAAGTGATCAACTGGTGTCAGCCGCTTCCATCGCTCTGGCTGTGAGGCAGTGGAAGCAGGTCTGGAGATCAAGCCCTCTCCAAATAGGATGCAGTTCCTCAGTGCCTTCTGCAAACAGCTCCCTGCTCCACTTGGCCAGGCCACGTCTCTCGTCACCGGGTTCCCGAAGGGTTGACCCAAGGCCAGCATGTGTGAGCGACCTCTCGGCTTCCCCGTGCGGACGCTGCTGCCACGTTCCTGCTTGAAATGCTCCAGGCGCTGCATCCCAACCCCCTGCAGGCTGGTGCCCCTCTCCTGCTCTGTCGTCTCAGAGGCAAGTGGGCAGCGCACCCGCTCCCCTCCCTGGCCGCTGCCCTCGTGCTTCTCCCACCCGACCCCTTCCTCCTAGCTGGCCCCCTGAAGTCCTGCTCCCGAGGGCCGGTGTCTCCGGGTGGCCCCCAGGTGCTCTGGACTCTGCGTCTGTACCCGTCATGGCAGGAAGTGGTACCAAGGCCCCGTGTTCTCTTTCTCAGATGTGACTTACCAGCAGCCAAGACTCACCGCATGGTATGGAGAGCTTCCGTACACGTACTCGAGAATCACTCTGGAACCCAATCCGCACGTACGTTGCACACGATGGGCATGGTTTTGGGGTGTGTGGAGTGCTCTCGGAGTAGCCACGGGCTGCCCTGGGGAGCTGCCCAAGGGCTCCTCGTTCCCCACCAGAAAAGGAAAAGAACAAGAAAATCCTCTGGGTTTAGATGCAGAGTCTCTGCTTTGGATGCGGAGAGGAACTCTGAGGGTGCTGGGGAACTCCTGGGCCCAGCCCCAGGGGTGCAGGGAATGTCCGTGCCCGCCCCCCTGACACCCCCCCCACGCTCCTGGCCCTTCTTTGTGCCCCCCCATCACTGCCCCGTGCCATGTGGCCTGTTTCTGCTGCTCCTTTTGTTTGTAAAAATTTCCATGACAGTAGACAAAAGAAATTCCAGTATATTAATCCGACTTGTCAGGAGGATGGAGTTCAGGTCCAAGAAATAGCTCCCTGTTTAGTCTCTGGAATCTTGCCTTTGGCCAATGGTGCTGGGCTCGATCGAGGGCGACAGGGGGAAATGGGAGCTTTGCTTATGGCATTGAGAGGAACAGCAATAGGACACAGTTTTACAGCTTCTAGTAATTTCTCGTCGTGCCTTGCGACTTTCCTCAAAAGGTGGAGGGGCAGACCCCCACTCAGGTAGGCAGCTCCTGGCTCTTTCCTGTACAGAGATCAGGCTGTGCAGTGGTTTTCGAGACTGGTATGAGAATGCAAGGGGAAGGGTGGGGGGCCTTTCCCTCAGCTCTCAGGGACCTGCCTGCCGGCAGTCGGCGCAGCCAAGTGGAGGATCAAACCGGACGTGGAGAAGTTCTCCTTTGTTCTGGTTCCTCTTTTCAAGTAAGATTTTTCAGTCCTGCCTGGCGGTGGTGACAGGTAGGGCCGGGTGTTCTGTGGTCGGGGCTGTCCTGTGCATTATAGGATTATCAGGGGTCTCTGTGGCTTCTGCTCCAAGGGGTCAATGCGTCGCCTCCCTCCTCCCCCCAGTGACTCTAGGCTTTGCCAAACTTCTGCCGCAGTGGGGATGCACTTGAACCCCCGGACAGCTGCCATCTCAGAATATACCCGCGGTACCTAGGATGCACTGCTGCAGGGCCTCCCTGCTCTGGGGACCTTCTGAGCACCCTCCAAAGGGATTTTCATGAGAAACCATTGGTTACCATGGTAATGTGTGTGTCATTGAAGATTTGGAAACGGCAGAACTTTAAAAATGAGCCAGAGTTCAAGGGTTAAGGTGCTTGCCTTTCACACGGCTGGCAGCAGCTTGATTCCTGGCACTGCATATGGTCTGCCAGGCACCACCAGGAGTGATCCCTGAGCACAGACCATGAATAAGCCCCAAGCTGGAGCCATAGTAGAGTGGGGAGGGCGTTTGCACGAGACTGACCGGGGTTTGGTCCTCAACCCAGCCTGGTCCTCTGAGCACCGCCAGGGGTAATTCCCAAGGATGGAGCCAGAAATGACCCCTGAATATGCCCGGGTATGGCCAAATAAAACAAAAAATAATACGCCTAGAGCATTGCCAGGTGTGGCTTTCAAGCCAAAATATTAAAATTAAATACTGAGATAATTTTGAGATAATTCTACTTGATGTTATAGCTCCAAGTTTCATCTTTCAAAAACTTCGTCAAATATATGTCGAGAACTTTTCTACAAAAACAAAATCAGGAACTGGAGCGATAGTACAGTGGGTATGGTGCTTTCATGCGGCCGACCCGGGTTTGATTCCCAGCATCCCATTTGGTTCCCCAAGCACCGCCAGGAGTAATTCCTGAGTTGCACAGTCAGGAGTAACCCCTGAGCATTGCCGGGTGTGACCCAAAAAACCAAAAACCAAAACAAAACAAAAAAAACAAAACCAAGGAGTCGGGAGATAGCACAAAGGGCCGCGGCACATCCTTTGCGTGCAGGAGCCCAGGAAGATGGTCCCTGAGCCAGGAGTGGCCCCGCAGCACTGCTTGGAGCAGACAAGGGCCCAGCAGCTGGGACGTGACTCGGGCCACGGGGATGGGAGCAGAGCTCAGTGCTGGCGCTGTGCTCCAGAGTGGCCCCTAGGTGGCGCTTGGGAGCCCAACAGAATTCGAATAGGCGCGAGGGCCACTGTGGTGTCATGCAGAGCCCAGCCTCAGTGCTTGTGCGCTGTCTCTCCCGCTACTGGGGGTCAGGGAGTTTGGGGGTGCACGTGTTTTGAATGTGAGAGGCTGGGTTTGATCCCCAGCACCTCATGGTCTGGCCAGAATCCCCCAAAAGCTCTGTGTTGACACTGACTTGCATTTAAGGGCATGGACACTTCCGGGGTCTTATCAGTGTTCATGGCAGCACTTCTGCTCACGCTGTGCTTCATAGTTGGCATTTACTATGGATGCTGTTCGGGCCAAGTTTGGGGTTTTTTGGGAGCCATCACTACCAACTAAACATTGCTATATGGGCTGGAGCGATAGCACAGCGGGTAGGGCGTTTGCCTTGCATGCGGCCTACCCGGGTTTGATTCCTTCGTCCCTCTCGAAGAGTCCGGCAAGCTACCAAGAGTATCCTGTCTACACTGCAGGGCCTGGAAGCTCCCCATGGCGGATTCGATATGCCAAACACAGTAACAACAAGTCTCACAATAGAGACGTTACTGGTGCCCGCTCGAGCAAATCGATGAATAACAGGAGGACAGTGCTACAGTGCTCTACGTGCCCACAGCTCACACACAGACAAGCTTTAGAGAGTGGCCTTTGAGCCTGAGAGAGGAACAGCTCCTTGACTCCACGCCACGTGAAGAGGTGCTCAGGCTTGCTCTGGGCTCTGCACTCAGGGATTACTCTTGGTGGTGCTTTGGGGACCATAAGGGATGCCGGGGATCGAACCCGGGTCAGCCTTATACAAGGCAAATGCCCTCCCTGCCGTACTATAGCTCAGGCCCACGCAAAGTTTTCTTTAACTCAGATGTTAAGGGTCTCCAAAGAAATGTGGGGGGTGGGCGAACACCCACCCAAGCTCAGGGCTCCTTCCTGGCGGGGCTCAGGAGCCAGACGGTGCGGGGGGGGGGGAGGGGGATCCAAATCAGCCTAGTGTGAGGCCAGCACCCTCCTCCTCCTCCTCCTCCTCCTCCTCCTCCTCCCGTTTTCCCGGCCGGGATCGGGACTCTCTTGATTCGAATTCGCTGACACAGAACTTTCTGGCCAGGGGGGTTAGTTCCAAGTCTGTCATGAATGAAGGCAGCACTGTGCCTCTCTCTCTGAGGCGTGTCTGTGCTGGGTCTGGGTGTGACCGTGTTTAAATTGTCACCACCTCAAGCTTACTCTCCAACTCCTTCTAGTCTTTTCCTTTCCTCTGTGAGAGACCCTCCCAGGCGGTGCTCCGGGGACCTCAGGCGCCCTGCCCGGTGGTTCTTGGTCCACCAGGCTGTTTCTTGGGCGGTGCCGGGGGCCCAGTATGGTGCCAGGAATTGAACCTGGGTCTGGCACGTGCAGGGCATTACCCTAGCCCCGGTACTTGCCTCCAACCTCTAGTCTTTTTTTAATTTTTTAACTGACTCTTTCTTGAACTCAGTGTAAGAAGAAGGCGCAAGGGGGCACCCGTGGCCTCATTTCCAGCCACCCCGGAGTCCCCTCTGTGATGCCCAGGGCAGAATGTTCTGGACACCCACTGACTAGGAGCTCTTGTGTTCGCTCTGCGAGCCATATTCTCTCCTCCTTGCTCCTCAGATGTCTTTTAAGGATAGGAGGCGCTCGCTGAGCAGTGAGATGACACTGAATTTTAATTTAGACGCTCGGCTCCGAGGGATCTGCAGATAGAGAATTGGTTGGAGAGTCTAAATTAATCCCCCAGTTCATTATCCCCATTTTTTTCTTTTTTCTTTTTTTTTTTCTTCTCCTTCATCACCAGAAATAACTAAGGAAAAGAAAAAAAAATAATATCCCTGCTTGGGAACATCTCGCAGCTGGGTCTCCTCGGGGCAAGTCAGGAAGATGCTGATTTCTCAGGCCCGTTGCCAGGGAAGCCGTCTTACCCCCTTCCAGGTCTCGGTTTGCAAAGTTCCCCTTCACCTGTTCTTTGTCTCCTCGGAGCTGTGAGCCTTAAAAGAAAACTGGGAAATGCAGCTTGCTGTCACCATCACCGAATTTCACTTGGAAATGTACGGTTGAGGAAGGGGTCCACGCTTTTGGCCTACATTTTGCTTGTTACTGTTGATTGCTTAAAGTTAGCCCTACAGAGGGGGTCGTGTCGGCATCATAACCAGGATTGCGGGGATTGACAGTGCAGGACAGCGAGAGTCGGGCCTTGACTCCGGCTCATGAAGTGCGTGCCAGTAGTTGGACCCCCTCCCTCACAAGGCACTCTGCATCTCTCTGCCAAACCCCCGTTCCTTTACTCCCAGACGAACGCGGGGCTTCGCGGGGGTGCACTCGAGTCTCACCAAGTCTTAGCTATGTGTTGCCAAGCAACACCAGGCAAGGCATGGACCGTTTTTGAGAACCTGCAAGGTCAAAGTGATAGGTTTTTTTTTAGCTACAGACTAAGACTGACATCTCGTTGTGTCAAGTCGTCCTGCGACATGAAAGTAATACTGGCGCGTGCCCTGTTGGCACCCTGGCACCGAACCAAGGCACAGGCCCACGCCATGCTAGTAGCCGTCGCCGGCATCACCACCGCGGCCTCCCCGCGGAAACACAGCACGGGTTTCATTCAGGGGCGTGCCTCGTGTTAGCAGTGAACATCCGTCTTCTTGACCCTTGCTCTCAGAGTCCGTGGGTGTGCTTGATGTCAAGGAAAGCTGAGAAGTATGAAGGATGCGCTTGGCATTTGTGCTGCAGAGAGCAGAGCTGGTTGGGCCAAGGAGACGCTGACTGTGATGGTCGGAGCTGTCATCCTACCCGCCTTCACGAGCCCCATTTTCTTGAAACAGCAACCGGCAGGCGAAGAGTTGCTCAGACTGGAATGCTCAGCCTGCGTCTCCCAGTTGCCGTGACTGTCACTCCAAGGAGAAGGCAGACAGGATTTGTTGTTGCTCATGATAAGAGTTGAGTTTATTTTTGGTCTTGGGGTGTGTGTGTGTGTGTGTGTGTGTGTGTGTGTGTGTGTGTGTTTGTGTGTGTGTGTGTGTTTTGTTTGGGGGCCACACCCAGCAGTGCTCAAGGCTTACCACTGGCTCAGTGCTCAGTGATCACTCCTAGTCATGCTCAAGGTACTACTCATGGAGAGCTGGGGGATCAAATCCGGGTCGGCCACATACAAGACAACTTTTC
>JAOXYA010247683.1:0-19594 GCA_028565675.1 Sorex palustris | reverse complement strand
TGCCACTCAATGCCTCTTTTGCAAACCACAGCACCCAAAAGGAGAGAGAGAACAAAGGGGAATGCCCTGCCACAGAGACAGGGAGGGACGGGGGGTCGGAGGGATGCTGGGTCCCGTGGTGGGGGAGGATGGGCACTGGTGGAGGGATGGGTACTCGATCACTGTATAACTGAAACCCAAGCACAGAAATTTATAAGTCTAAAAAAATAAAATCAAATGAAAGAACAAACGTTACAAAAACTTTCAAAAAAAGCATATGAAAACTTCTCTGCATCCCTTATCATTAGGGAAATTCAAAACCACAATGAGAGATCACCTCACAGGAGTGGCACACGTCACAAGAGCAAACCCCTCCCCCAGGGTCAGGGCTGGTGCAGCAGAACAGTGGGGGCTGTTGGTCTTGCACGTGGCTGACCCAGGTTTGATCCCTGGCACCCCATATGGTTCCTGGGAGCTGGCCAGGAGTGAGCCCTGAGTGTAGAGCCTGGATTAAGCCCTGAGCACTGCCATATGTGACCCAAAAACCAAAATAATAATAATAAAAAGAATAATCACTGCTTGCTGGGATGTGTGGAGAAAGGAAACATCACCCATTGCTGGTGGGAACGAATGTCGGCCGGTCCAGCCTTTTTGGAGACTTCTCAAAAAACTAGGAATTGGGCTTCCAACTGACCCAGAAATTCCACTTTTTGGCATCTACCCAAAGGACCCAGAAACTCTATTCAGAAAAGACATCTGCACTTTTATGTTCGTACAGCACAGTCCACAATAGCCCAAATCTGGAAAACAACCCAGGTGTCCCGGCACAGATGAGTGGGAAGGGACACGCAGGGACACGCACACAATGGCACACAGCGGCAGCGGCAGAGCCGAGCCCTGCGGGGGCAGGGCTGGAGAGGGGCCGTTCTTACGTACAGAGATGCAGGGAGGGACAGCTGCACTGAGGACGTAGCTGAGAACTGGCCCTCGTGGGGAGATTATCACTGTGGGCTGGCAGGAGGGGACAAGTGGGCAGAGGAGGGAGGCAGACAGTGTTTGTGTCAGGGGGTGAGTGTTGGGACGTTTTCTGCATGAAGTTTGCCATTAACAGTGCTGTCCGTCAGGGGCTGGGGTGACAGTCCAGTGGAGAGGACGCCTGCCTTGCATGCAGTGGCCAAGGTCCAATCCCTCGCGCCCCCTATGGTCCATCAAGATCATCTCTGAGCATAGAGCCGGGAGTAACCCCCAAGTGTCACCAGTGTGGCCCCAAACCAAAATTTATAAATAAGTAAGAAGAAAGCATTTTCGTCAGTGCCTAAAATAAAAGTTAAGATTACATAAAGGACCCTGAGGACAGGAGGATGATTCCTGCCCGTGTGTGCAACACAGGGCTTCCTGTGAACCCCAGGGCAACGCCGCTGGCTCTTGGGTCAGGGCCCTCAGGGCCACCACGCCCGGGCCATCCCGCAGGGCTCCTTCCTCTTGCTGTGACAGCAGTGACCACGTGGGGCCTCAGCTCTGCTCCCGGAGTCCTGCCGTCTGGCCAGGAGACCACTCCTGACCAGGCCCCACACCAGCGGGCAGTGTCCCTGCAGGCGCCCCTCACAAGCGCCCACTGGTCTCCTGTCAGTCTGAGCCACGTGGCCTCGAGTGTGCCTGCAGGCATCTCCACAGGCACAGCTCGGCCAGGCTGGCAAGGGAAGGCGAGGGGCTCCCTCCACTCCCACCGGCCGCGCTCGTCACCACGGCAGCAGGCAGAGGTGCCACCCGGGCCTGTCTGCAGACCCCCACTCTCACCAGCACAGTCAGCACCAGGGAAAAGGCCGTACACTTCCAGGGAGCTAAGGAAGGACGCGCCGAGTGACAGGCCCTGCCCTGGCCACGCCATCTGGAAGATTCCAAAGCAGCCCCTTGGAATCGAGGGCCGAGGACGCTGCCGGCCAGAAACGGGCCTCCCGGGTGGAGGCCGCAGACTCATCCCCACCAGACACAACCCTGTAATAGCCTGTGTGGAAGCTTCCGGGGCGGCTCTCCCCAGCCCACCCATCCAGCAGGGCCCGGGAGCTGGCCTGCCCCGGGAGGAGATGCGTGGCCCTGCCACACAAGCAGCCCCTGCACCAAGGCAACAAAGCCGTGAGGCGCTACTGGAGTCAGATGCAACGGCCTGCAGGGCGGAGTGTGAGGGGCTTTCAACTTCTTTCAACTTTCAACTCCTCTGGAACCTTCCTTCCAGAACCTTTCCCTCCAGAAATATCCCCCTCTTCAGAACTTCCCCCTCCTCTAGCAATTTCCCCTCAGAACCTTGCCCTCCTCTAGGATTTTCTCCTCAGAACCTTCCCATCAGAACCTTCCCTCAGAAACTTTTCAGAACTTTCTCTTCCTTCAGTGCCTTCCCATCAGAACAATTCCCTCCTTCAGAACCTTCCCCTCTAGAACTTTCCCCTCCTTCAGGGCCTTCTCAGAACATTTCCCTCTCTCAGAACCTTCCCTTCAGAACCTTCCCCTCAGAATTGTCCCCTCCTCCAAGACCTTCCCCTCAGAACTTCCCCTCCTCTAGGACCTTCTTCTTAGAACCTTCACCCTCAGAATCTATGCCTCTTCTAGGACCATTTCCTCAGAACCTTCCCCTTCTCCAGAACTTTTCCCTCCTATAGAATCTTCCTTTCCAGAACGAATCTTCTCGGTACCTTCTTCTTCTCCAGAAACTTCCCCTCAAGAAACTTCACCTCCTCCAGGACCTTCCCCTGAGAACCTTGCCCTCAGAGTCTTCCCCTCCTCTAGGACCTTCTTTGCCCTTGGAATCTTTTGCTCCTCCAGAACCTTCCCTTCAGAACCATCCCCTCCTCCAGGACCTTCCCCTCAGAACCTGCCCTCCTCTAGGACTGTCTATTTAGAACCTTCCACTCATAACGTTTTCCTCCTTCAGAACCTTTTCCTCAGAACTTTGCCCTCAGTACCTTTCCCTTCTTCAGAACTTTTGCCTCCTATGGAAACTTCTCCTCCAAATCTTTCCTCCAGAACCTTCTCCCTTCAGAACTTTCTCTTCTCCTTCAGGACATTCCCCTCAGAACCTTCCCATCCTCCAGGATATTCCCCTCAGAATCTCACATTCTCTAGGACATTCTCCTCAGAACCCTCCCCTCATAACTTTCCCCTCCTCCAGAAAATTCCCTACCTAGTTCCCCTCCAGAATATTTCCCTCCTCTGAAACCTTTTTCCAGAACTTTCCCCTCTAAAAACTTCCCCCTTCAGAACATTCTCCTCAGGACCTTCCCCTTCAAAACCTGCCCCTTAAAAATCATACCTACCTTCATAACTTTCCTTACTTTAGAAACTCCCCTAATTCCAGAACCTTCCCCTGACTATAGCAGTCTTTAACTTCCAGAAACTCTTCTGCCCCCAGAGCCTTCCCTGCCCCTGGGGATTTTCTGGAGGAGGGGAAAGCTTTCTGTCCCAGTCTCTCAAATGCTCCTCACAGAGAGGAAGGGCCTTACTAAGCTGATACAAATTGAAGAATCTAATTTTCTTCTCTTTGTTTTTTTGGGACACACCCACTACTGTTCAGGGTTTACTCTTGGCTCTGTGCTCAGTGGTCACTTATGATGGGGACCTTGTGCAGTGCTGGGAATTGAACCCAGGTTGGTTGCATGCAAGTCCCTTCACTGTACTGTCTCCAGCCCACAGTTGAGAATTTCCCATGACTTATGCCCTGTTCTTGCCTTCATCCACCTGGGTCTGGCAAGCGTAGGTTCTGGGTACCGAGTCGTCTGTGTCTCCATTGGGCAAACTTGGTTCATCGAAGAGACTTTGAGGTTCTCTGATTCTGAGACTTGTTTCCGCCTGTTGTGGTAGCAGGTTTGGGTGTTTTCTTTAAGTGTAAGGTATTGTCTTACATTGGAAACAGATTTGACAGTTCCTTTGAGTTTGCAAATAGCAGACCTGCCTCTGTGAGGCAGAGCAAGACAGCCGTCACTTTGGGGCTGGATCTTGGGGGGTGTGTGGGGGGGAGAGTGGTGCAGGATGCTTGGTGGGATTCCTCAACACCTCAGATTTATGGCCTTGATCACAAATCTATAGGTTTCAGCATAAAATGAAGTGAAATTTTGAAAATGAAAAGAAGGGAAATCTACTGAAAGCTGTATTTTTCCTGCCTCTTAACCCAAGCCTGCCCAGTAAACACAGAATGTTCCCTCATCTCTGAGTCACAAGAACAGATAAGGGGTTTGGTGTGTTCTGATGACAAACCAGCCACTTCCTGGGACCCAGCTTCCTCGCCAGGTCAGGACTTGGAACTGGACGCTCTTGCAGGTGAAACTGTTCACCAGCGCTGCGCTGCCCCCTGCATGCCACATCGGCCAGCACTGAGCTCCCCAGCCCTGTCTCAGGGCCACCGGGTCTTGCCCCCGTGAGGAGATGTACAGCAGGGCCGAGCCGTGGTCCTGCCTGAATATCACTCCTCTGTGAGCCCAGCCCTGGCCCTGGAGAAGGGTAAGGTGCTGAGAAAAATTTCTGGAGGAAAAATCCTAGAGGAGGAAAAGGTTCTGAAGGGGGATGTTTCTGGAGGGGAAGATTCTGGAAGGGAAGGTTCCATAGGAGGAAGATGTTCTGGAATAAGCGGGAAGGTTCTGAGAGGAAGGTTCTAGAGGAGGGAAAGGTTCTGAAGGCAAGGGTCTGAGGAGAAGGTCCTAGGGAGGGAAAGGTTCTGAGGGAAGGTTCTGAGTAAAAGGTCGTGGAGGAGGGGAAGGTTCTGAGGGGATGGTCCTGGAGGAGGGAAAGGTTCTGATGGGGAATATATTTGGAGGGGGTGTCCTGAAAGGGAAGGTTCTGTATGAGTGAAAGGTTCTGAAGAAGGGGAAGGTTCTGAAGGGAAGGCTTTAGAGGAGGTAAAGGTTCTGAGGAGAAGTTCCTAGAGGAGGGAAAGTTCTGAGGGAAGGTTCTTAGGAGAAGGTCCTGGAGGAGGGGACAATTCTGAGGGGAAGGTTCTAAAGGAGGGAAATGTCCTGAGAGGAAGGTTCTGAGAAGAAGGCCCTGGAAGAGAGAAAATTTCTGAAGAAAAGGTCATGGAGGAGGCTACAGTTCTGAGGGAAGGATCTCAGGGGAAGTACCTGGAGGGGAAGGTTCTGAGGGGAAGGTTCTGAAGAAGGGAAAGGTTCTCAGAGTAAGGTTCTGAGGGGAAGGTCTTGGAGGAGAGGCAGGCTCTGAGGAGAAGGTTCTGGAGGAGGACAAGGTTCTGAGAAAATTTCCTGGAGGAGGGAACAGTTCTGAGGGAAAAGTTCTGAAGGGAAGGTTCTGGAAGAGGGGAAGTTTCTGAAGGCAAGGTTTTGAAGAGAAGGTCCTGGAGGAGGGGATGGTTCTGAGGAGAATGTCCTGGAGGAGGCGACGATCCTGAAGGTTTCGAGGAAAAGGTTCTGGTGGAGGGAAAGGTTCTGAGGGGAAGGTTTAAAAGGGGATGTCCTAGAGGAGGAGAAAGTTCTGGAGAGTGGTGGCACTGTTGATCTTTGCAGGTCTGAAGATCCAAGTGTGCAGTTTCACAGCAGGAACTCAGGACAACGGGGTCTCTTCCCACCCAACTGTAGAGCTGTGCATGGATTCTGCTCGCTCTCAAGAATGGATCCAGGGAAATACCCGCAATTTTTCCCAGTGGCCTTCATGGCCAAGAAGATAGACACTCACTAAAGCCCTTACTCTGCTGGTCAACACTCTGAGTGCCACTGAGTCCAGAGAGATGGCTGGAAGCAGCCCCTCTGTCCCACCTCAAGCCTCAGAGTCGCCCGAGGACACCTACCTAGAAAGGGGTGACCCCTGCTCCCCGCCCCAGAGCTATCCTTCCTCCCTGACCCTCCCGTCCTGACTCTCACTGGGACTCTCTGTTCCTGCTCTGTCCAGATTCACATACTCAGGAAAAGCCCACGGGGCCTCCTACGCTGCACACAGCACCTCCTCGTGGGACAATGGCTTTGAAAGGTTTAGGTTTTGATCTTCATGAGCAAGTCATCAAGCTGATCTGGAAAAGGCAGTTCTATGTAAAGAGAACACGAGGCCCACTGACACTTGCCACCGCTATCACTTAGAAATATGAATTAGTATCATCGGAGTGATGCACATTTTCCGGATGAGTAAACAGCATTCCCTGACACTTTCCAAGCTTAAGAATATCATAACAGCTTCCTACAATGTTTCTAGAATGAGACTCTAAAATTCAAAGTCTTTTCTGGAGGTTAAAGAGATGCATGATAAATACTGGCCAAACAAAACCTTGAAAACCCAGGACACTTGTCTTGCACACGACAGAATCAGGTTCAGTCCCTGATGTCCCAACTGGACCCCCTAGGTCCGCACAGGAGTGATCCCTGAGCACAGAGTCAGAAGGAAACCCTGAGCACTGTCGGGTATGACCCGGAAACAAAACAAAAAATCCTGAACTTGAAGTACAGAAATGCAAGCTCTTCTCTAAGTCCGACTTCCCTAGAGCACTTGGTGGGGCAGAAGGCTGCCCCCAGCGAGGTCTCAGCTGCTGCCCAGCACCCTGACTTTCAGTGGCACTTCATGCCACCGCTGGTGAGCTGGGCAGGGGCACGAGAGAGACTTGCTCTCCTGGAAAGGCCACCAGCACTGCTGCCCACAGGGCACAGACACAGCCCTGCCACATCATCGTATAACCCACACACAGTCATGCTTCACTGCCACTCGGACGCCGGGAGCACAGACCTGAGCCCTGCCCCCAAGCGACCCGGAAGAATCCAGAGGGCTGGGCCTTCTCCCCCACACTGGGCCTCCAGCCCCTCGGCTTCCTTCTGGGCAGACCGGGGGCTGCAGGACGGACGAACACCCCTTGGCTGACACTCCCTGCTTACACGGTATTTATAAATGCATGAGCCCCCCCAGGAGCAGGCTGCTCTCTGGGAGGCTATAATTGGTTTATTCCTCTATTCAGCAGAAAGTGCTGAGTGTGAAACTGGCTGTGCCCACGCTCAGACTGGGAGCTAAGCATGCTGCAGAGGCGGCAGCCCTGTGGCCTCACAAGGCCGGAGCAAAGGCCCATGGGTGCGGGGAGGGAAGGTGGACCCAGATGCAGGGGTGGCAGCCCCGCGCTGGCTATTTTAACTCCATGGAACCATCCACGGCACAGACAGTGGGGACACAATGAGACCCGGAGCTGAGCTGACAGCCGTGAGACACTCTGCGGGGACAAGAGACGCACAACAGGTCAGCTGCGCCCAGACTAAGCCACGACGCGCTTCCACGCCACTGCTGGAGGGGGCCCTGCCCTGACGTACTCTGGCCGCCTGCGTGAAGCCCCATGGGGTACTCGGCATCGCCTCAGTGAGTGACTTCACCGCACTCTAGGTGGGCTCAGCGGCACCCGCACCACCGGTGGCGCTCGCTCTCCTGGTCCTTGACGTCTCTTACTCCGGGAGCCTGTGACTTAGGTGCAGAGGGTGACACGTGCCTGTGAACTTCTGCGTCTTCTCTCAGGGTGCAGAGAGAGAGGGGAGGCGGAGAGTGGAAGGGACGGGGTATCAGGCGGGCATGGGGAAGGTCCTAACAGACATGCTAAGGGGTTAGATTCTAGTCTGTGGGAGGTCAGGTAGGCAGGACGGGCAGAGGGCACGGCCATCCCCCATTACTGCCGCCTTGCCTCCCCTCCCAGTGGCCAGGGCTCTTAGGGTCCGAGTGATGCTCAGTGGTGCTCTGGAGAACGTGAGGTGAGTGGGATGGAACCAGCGCTGTGTGCAGGGATTGCCCGAGCCCCATGCCATCTCTTGTGTTCTTCCTCCACTTGGCCAAGGATTTCATAAGGCAACACAGCAGCTTCTGATTTCCCTGAAGAAGGTTCTTTACTGGGGATAGGTGGCAGTCTGCTCATTCCTGGGCAATCTTTCAGAACGAGGCACTGGCCTGGTCTTGGCAGCGGGGGAGGCTGTTTTCAGTTGGATATCACGTTCAAATGTCAGTGACACTGTTACGTCCCTTTTGTTGTCTACATGTTCCTGAAGTATGTTCCCTCTCCCCTCCCTGAGACAATTTTCTCTCTATTGCTCAGGTAACTTTTATCAGATGGTTTTTATGTTCTTATTTAAAATTTTTAACTTAGGAGTTTTTGTTCACAATCTTTATATTTCTACCACAAAACTTAGGTTTCCATATGATAAAACCAGTGATAGTTTAAACCAACATCAATACGGTCAGAGTGATAACACAGCAGGTGGTGGGCACTTTCCTTGCACAAGCCAACCTGGGCTCAATCCCAGCACCCTGTAGGGTCCCCTGAGCCTTCCAGGAGTGATCCCTGAGTGAATAGCCTTGAGGGAGCCCCGAGCAACTCCAGGTATGGTCCAAAAACAAAGTAAAATAATACATTTTTAAAATAGATCAACATCAAGAGAAAAGCTCCATGATATAAAATTTTGTGCTGTTTGATGAATTTATCTGCTCCCTTTTATGTTCCTGGAACCCAGGATAAAAAGAAATCTTTAAATACACATCAAGGTAGGTAATAGCTTGCTTGCATATCTCTCCTTGAAGGATACATCTAGAGAGTTGCCCCAAGACCCTGCCCCTGGATGTCTCCTTTGGGGCACCCCGGAGGCAGGCAGGAGAGTCCACCACCCGCCCCAGTAGAGCCCCAGCAGCCAAAAGCCGCCAGAACCCAATCACCGCCATGCTCGGGGCTGAACTCCACAGCTCTGGGACAAGCCTCACCCAGGAGTGAATCTGTTGAAGAACTCAGGTATGTGGGTTTTATGACCGAAATCTCCAGACTCTCCCTGAGTCAGGGATGAGCAACCTCCCCCCAGCCCCAGTTCTTCCAGGACCCTGGCAGTCATGCCCATGGACTGCTTCTGGCATCACAGAAGCTCATTAACTGGTTTGAGTTAATGATCCAGAGACTCACAAATAAATCTCGAAAGAGATCAACAAGCTGCAGAGATGTATCTGGACCCCAAAATCACTGTCCAGTTGAAAATCTAACTCGAGCTGTGCCATCCCATTCACTGTAGCACTGTCCTCCCGTTGTTCACGATTTGCTCGAGCGGGCCCAGTAAGTCTGTATTGTGAGACTTGTTACTGTTTCTGGCATATTGAATACGCCACGGGGAGCTTGCCAGGCTTTGCCGTGTGAGCGAGATACTCTCGGTAGCTTGCCGGGCTCTCTGAGAGGGGCAGAGGAATCGAACCCAGGTCGGCCTGGTCGGCCACATGCAAGGCAAATGCCCTACCCGCTGTGCTATCGCTCCAGCCCCATCCCATCCCATTCGAACTTTTAGAATTCCTGGAGCATCCGAGACCATCCCATACTCTACGTCACTGATATTCCAGGAGCGGCACGCCACATTGGATGGGACGTAAAGTCGAAGGCAACCAAACTCGATTAAGGAAATATTAGCACACAAGGCCTCACCTGTAGCAAGATGCTAGTAGTCTCTTATACAAGGCTTAATGGCTCCAGGGTGAAAGACAAGACTCTCGACACTTCCTTCAAAGAAAATCTTTTTTGATTATTTTTAGTGAATTATTCATAACAAGCTATACAAAATAAATTATTTAGGCCCAGTTAGTGGGGCATGTTTGGGTGGTGGTTGGGAAAATTGGGAATTATGGTGGTGGGAAGGAGTAACAGTGGCAGGACTGGTGTTGGAATAGTGAATGTAATAAATCATCATGAACAGCTTTATAAAAATAAAACAACATTTAATAATAACAATGAAATTAAATAAGGTGCATATCTAGCAGTATAAATAGGCTACCTACGCATTCAATTTTATAATTTTGCCCCCAAACTATTGACCTGCTTTAATTTCAGACCATTTCAGTGTCACTCCACATTCATAAAGCTGACAAACTGTTGAGATGCAAATGCTCTTGCCTTCCACAATCGATCGAGCATTTGACAGGGGAAACAACACCACAACCCAAAGTAACACCAGTGGCTTCCCCTGCGGATTTTCCCTACACACACACACACACACACACACACACACACACACACACACCACGGGCGGGCAGTCACAGCGCCCCCTGCTGAACCCGTGTGAGCAGCTGGCTGCACACATCACACACCTGAGCCCGGTTGTTTACTTTCTTGTTGACATTTTCAGTTGTGGTGGAAGCGACAGGATGCGGTAAAGGCTTAGGGCCGCACGAGGCAGCTCTCGCTCGACCCCCGGCACCACAGGGTCCCCCAGGCCTCTCCAGTTCACCCCTGGTGGCCCCAGCTGTGGCGGTGTCGCAGGCCCGAGCAGCACCGTGACGCGAGGCCTTAGCGTGCAGCTGGTCTTGGGACCCTTCGCCCTTGCGTGCTTTACGTAACTCTGCACAGGCCGGCGGGAGCCTCCCTCCTTCTGGGATGCTTGACCTGAATAAGTCACAGCCTTTGCATTCCTATGAAAAACACTGAGTCATTAAACACCGTCCCTCCGTGCAGTCCGCCCAGCGCAGCTCCCGGGCACTGGGGTGTCAGCCCTCTGCCAGCCCCTGAGGTGGGCGTCGGAAACCCGGGCTCCGGAACAGCCCCGTCTGCCCCGGTGCCCTGACCCCGCCACTGAGAGCGCGCGCCGGCCTGGGCGAGCCTCATTTCCCAGAGCCGGGGCAGGGCCCAGCGCCCGTGTCGTCCCGGACACCAGCTCTGCGTCCCCTCCCTGGCCGCTCTGCGGACAGACTCCTGGACTCCCGCTCCCGTGGGGTGGCGGCGACACTTACCCTGGCTCTTTCCTCCCCGTTGCTGCACCCACATCCTCTACGACGAGGCCAGGCCAAAACGCAAGCCCCTGGACCGCGAGGACCAACCGGGCCGCCAGAGAAGCCAGGAGATGGGCGACATGCGGACGCCAAACTCCAAGTCTACTCTTGACTCTGAAAAATACTTTTCCACTGAGGGAGGAATCCTTAGCTACGCAGTGCAAGGCTGCCGTCGGCTTCGACGCTGACAGAGACGCCGTGAGGGGCAGGCTCGGGGCTGCCGCCCGTCCTTGTCCTTCCTGCCTCCGGCAAGACACGCCACCGGCGGAACCCAGGCCTGGCAGCTTCTCCATGTCTGCGTGGGACAGAGCGGCAGTGCACAAGGAGCCTCAGCACCTCAGGCGTGACACAGTCCTACACACCGCACCCCCACACCACACATGCCCCACGCTACACACTCCCACACCACACACACATGCCACACACACTACACACTCTCACATGCTCCCACACCACACACACACCACACATATATATCATCACACACACCACAACCCCCACACCACACACACGCACCACACATACCACCTCACATACCACACACACCCACACCACACACACACGCCACACACCCTACACACTCTCACATGCTCCCACACCACACACACACCACACACGTATCATCACACACACCACACCCTCCCACACCACACACACCACACATACTCCCACACCACACACACATAGCACACACACTCCCATACCACACCGTACCCCCACATCACACACGCCTCATACCATACACACCCCCTACCACACATGTCCAACACCACACACGCTCCACGCTACACACTCTCACACCACACACACACACACACACCACACTACACACTCTCACATGCTCCCACACCACACACACACACCACACACATATCATCACACACACCACACCCTCCCACACCACATACACCACACATACTCCCACACCACACACACATAGCACACACACTCCCACACCACACCGTACCCCCACATCACACACGCCTCATACCATACACACCCCCTACCACACATGTCTTACACCATACACCACCACACATGGCTCACCACACACTCCCACACACAATGTACCACATACATACCCACATGCTCCCACACCACACACGCCTCACAGCACACAGAGCACACCTTCACCACACATACCCACACCACACAGCCACACACTGCGCACATCCGCACATCCGACACAGCCCACACCCCCACCCGGCTCAGCCCTGCAGTCTCCACGAGAATGTCTGTAGCTCGCCTGACACTTCCAGTCACAAAGCTGGGTGTGAGCCTGCCCTGGGCGCACGCGTCCAGAGCTCACCCTGCACGGGGGCTGCACCGGGGACGCCACTACGCGTGGCCTCTCCCCAGCAGCCTGGAGAAGGCGTGTCCCACACGCCACAGCCTGGCCACGGCAGCAGGACAGGGAGTCTGGCGGAGACAGAGTTGGGCTGGGGCATGGGCACCGCCCCCAGGCTCAGGGCCTGGCAGAGCTGCGAGCAGGGTGGAGGGTGGCCCACTCTCCTGCAGGAGAAGCCGAGCACCAGGGCCCAGCCGCCCATGCCCATGTCTATGCCCGGGAGCCCCAGCCCTGTGGTGCTGCCTCCGGGTCGGGCACCAGGGCCAGCCCACCATTCCCTGGGCCTGCCCGGCACCAGGCATGCGCTTCTCCCTCAAGCCAGCACCCAGAGAGGGGCAAACTGGCGGGGGCCACGGGCGGGCAGGGTCCTGAGGGGCAGAGGGTCTCGGCTGAGGCGGGAGGAGTGGGCCGCCCTGTGGACACCACAGCCCCGCCTTCTCCAGAGAGGGTGGAGGCAGGAGTGCCCGGGGAGTGGGGGGAGCACACGGCGGGCGGTTGGGCTTGGGACCCCACCACCAGAGGGCGTCCAGACAGAGGCGTTTGTGGTGGCTTGCCCACGGAGGGCCACCCTCTGCTTCTGCGAGGCCATCACAGTGATACTCCACAGTCCAGACGCCAGAAACAACCTCAGCAGGCCAGGAGAGGCTCAAACCCGTCCCAGCATGTGTGATGACGCACGCCCCCCAGGAGAGATCGAGCCAGGAGGCCAGTGGTCTCCAGAGGGCACGGCCATCCCTGTGGCCACACAGCCCACCCAGAGTCAAGGAGCGGAGTGAGGGGCTCTGCACAAGGGCGTCTCCTGGCTGCTCCCTGTCCCCTCACACGCGGGGGACGGGGCCACTGCAGCCTGCTTTCCTGCCGTCAGAGACGTTCAGCTCCTTAGGGCAAGGTAAAATAAATCCTGATGTGTTCTCACCATTGGCTATTCTTACTGAAAAGAACCAAACTAGCTCAGTACGACTGTTTTTCAAACACAGAAAACATATTACTATTTGCGATGACGCATTTTCAAAAAAACTCAATTAGGTAGAGGCTCAGACCCGCCAAGCAATGTCACTTTCCATAATGATATTCCAGAGCCCGAATGATAGTACAGGGACTGCACTATGTGCAAGTTCAGGACTTGCACATGGCTGTCCTGGGGTCCATCCCCGGAAACCCACCCCGGGCCCTCCTGGAGGGACCCCTGGGTGCAGAGTCAGGAGGAAGCCCCGAGCACTGCCAGAGGTGTCCCCAGAACAACCCCAGCACAGCCTCAGTTGTTAGCATGTGGCCCAGGCCCAGGAACGGGCAGGACGCAGACCCCTCCTCATGCCCGTCAGCTCTGGCAGAGCCAGGGTCTTCCCCCAGCATCCGACAGTGACCCGTGAGGCCGCCGCTGGGTGTCTTGGCCACATCCCCTGGGCTCCACACGGCACCTGAGGTTCCTGCCCAGCTGGACATTGTCCCCTACTCGTGGGTCAGGGCACTGTGCCGCAGCTGGTCTGGAACAGGCCTGGCCCTCGGAACTGGCCCCTGCATTTCCCGGGAACTGAGAGAGGGCGTGAGGGGCCCAAACTCTGTGTCTTTCCCGGCTGAGGCAGAGACAGCGCAGGAAGCCCCACATGCCTCAGGTGCTGGCAGAAGCCTGAACGACGCAGCTGCATCCCAGGGCCCACCACAAGACAGGCCAGCCCAGACACCAAACACGCTGAGCCGGCTTCAGCCTTCCCCGGGCTCAATGCTGCCTTGAGCTGGACAGAGCCACAGCCCCAGGGGAAGAGACACCCGCCACCGTGGCCAGTCCTGTCAACGCTGGTGATTCAGACCTGGGCTGCTGCCGCCGCCTGTGCAAACAGGTCACTCTCTTCTGAAGTTCGTCCCGCCAACGTGACGTCGCCCCACATGAAGGGCACCACAGCAGCCTGTGACACGAGCGTCCAGGCCCCGGGTGGGGGTCCCGGTGCTCCCAGGGACCACGAGTTGCCCCTCTGCCATTCGCCCCCACACTGCCTTCCACTGCGGGGGGGTGGTCCCTGGCACCTGCTGTACACACCCCAGAGCCTGGCAGCCTACAGGCACACGAGAAGATACTCCCTGTCTCTCCTCCTGAGAGACGGGACCGCCTCAGACAAGGAACAGAGACTGACAGCAGACGTTCCATACGACCCGTCACTGTATTACGCCACTGAAATACAAAGACTGATTCGAAGAGACACCGCACCATGTCAGGGCTGCGGGGATGGAAGCGGCAAACGGTGCTCACACACAGGGAGGTATCACTTGGTCCAGCACAGAAGATTAAGCCCCGCAGCACCAACAACACCACAGATCCAGAAGGGTCATGCGCCGTGAAATAAGTCAGGTAAAGACAGACCCTGCGATTTTACAAAGGTGTGTTCTAAAGAGTAAACAAAGGAACTATGTAAAGCAAAAATGAACTTTTGTGCTTTAAGACCGTTGGTACTGGAGAGGTTGTTCAATGGGCAGAGCACAGGCTTGGCATGAATGGGGCCAAGAAGACCAGCGCAGCCGCCCACCTCAACCCTGACTCCCACCCCACACCCCTGCACTGAGTGTCCCTGAGCGCCACCGGGAAAAGGAAACAAAGAAGAAATCCAAATGTCTCCTTGGCACCGAGAAGGTGCTTGGTATCACCGATCAAGGATCAGTTATAATCACACAATCACCGTTAGGGGAACACAAGAGCTAAGAGGTGCCCATGAGGACAAAGCAAACTGTGCCCTGCGGGTGGGAGCCGAAGCGAGATGCCACTACTGGAAACCAAAGAAATTAGGGGTAGCTACCACCTGACCCAGCGAGCCCACTCCTGAGTGTATCCCCACAGAGATAAGGCCCCTCCCTGGAGTCTATCTGGTCCCGTCCCCTGAAGCGAGTCTTTCTAGCAAGACACGGAAACAGTGCTCTGTCCAGAGAACAGAGGAAGAACACACTGCACCCAGGGGCAGGCAACGCCAGGTCATTCACGCTGGAGAAGAAATCGCCACTGTGACAGAGCAGATGAACCTCCAGGGCACTCTGCTGAGGCAGCCAACACAGAAAGGTAACACTTATTTGTGGAACTGTAAAATGTCAAGCTCACAGCAACAGAAAGAAGAGCCGTTACCTGGATTAGGGAATGGAGAAACCAGCTTGTTGATCAAAAGGTATCAATGTCCACTTATTCATGAAATGATTATTCATCAAATAATTTGGGGTTGGCTGATGAACAATCACAGTACTCTATTATATACTTAAAAGCTGCTGAGAGTTGGGGCCGGAGCGATAGCACAGCAGGTAGGGTGCTTTCCTTGCACGCAGCCGGCCGGGGTTCGATCCCTGGCATCCCATATGGCCCCCTGAGCACCACCAGGAGTAACCCCTGTGCATCGCTGGGTGTGACCCAGAAAAAAAGCAAAAAGCAAAAAAAAGTTACTGAGAGTAAATATTCAATGCTGTCAGCCTAAAAGCAGCAGCAGTTCGAGGGGATGAGTTAGCACCCACTGTAGACTCACAGATCTCCTCAGCGCTACGTGCCAATTTTATTTCAGTAAAGCTGAAAAATAAACGAAAAACAGGGCATTCGTTTCCAAGCACAAAGTCCCTCGGCCAAGAGAAGCCGGCGTGGAGACAGCTGAGAGCCGCCAGCACTGCCCAGCGTTCTGCAGGCCCTGGCCCCGGGGGCTGAAGCGGAGTGGGCTGTCCTGTCGGACACAAACCCTGCCTGTTCCCGGAGAACGTGCTAGAAAAGATGGAGGTCCCGGAGGCCAGAATCTGACGAGCAGCCCAGGACCGACCCTCCTGCTTGGCCACTGCAACCTGCTTTCTTCTGAAACGGAGACGGAAGGAAGCCAGGGCTGTGCTGAGCTCACACGGCCGCACACCGGCCCTGAGAGGCCACACGGGGGTGAGGGCCAGGTGGTCAGTGCCAGGGGGATGGGCTGACCTATGACCCAGGCTGACCCATGACCCCGGCCCCGGAAGCTCTCAGGTGGGACAGGCTGCTTCCTCTGAGCAGGGCTGGGAACATCTGCTGAGGGCGCAGCCTCATTTTCTGGACCAAAGTCAAGTCCGCTGGAGAGAACAGGCGCAACAAAGTAGCAAATGGTGGCGAGGGAGCGCCCGGGCACTGTGGCCGCCCATTCCTTCCCAGGCCCTGGCCGGGCAGGCCACACACAGGTGCAGCCCAGGGCACACACCCACACCTCCGGGCCAAAGTCCGGCTCCCACCAGGTGCCCCACCAAATGCCATGGGAACCTGCCTGCTGCAGGAGGGCCGCGCCTGCTCTCCAAACAGGCCTCCTCCCCGCTCCAGGAGCAGGAAGAGGACACTTCTGCCTCTTGGGGCTTCTGGCCTCCTACTAACCAGATTGAAAAATTAAGTCCAGGAGTGCGGGACGGAGGCCCCAGGAGTGGCGCTGTCTGGTCCCCAGTGCCTGCACGTGTGTGTCCACGCACAACGCCAGGTGGGATGCACTCACGGAGGTCACTCCAGACA
Organism: Sorex palustris; assembly: GCA_028565675.1. NCBI lineage: Eukaryota > Metazoa > Chordata > Mammalia > Eulipotyphla > Soricidae > Sorex > Sorex palustris. The sequence goes on along the minus strand of JAOXYA010247683.1, from coordinate 3,050 downwards.
CTGGGCCTGGGGCAGCCGCATGCACGCTGCAGGGTGGAGCTCGGCCCGTGCGGCCGTCTGCCCGCTCTGAACACGGAACCGCGTGTCAGAACAGGCGCTGGGTTCGAGCCCTGGCACGGTCTGCGTGAAGCCCGCTGCCTCGTCCAGAGCTCTCCCTGCCTTACCCAGAGCTCTCCCTTCACACACAAGGACCCTTGGACTAGCAGTATTTTGCACATGGCCTGCCCCTCCCCAAGTATCTGCCACCCTAAGCCAGAGGCTGGTTTTCAGCGTGGGCCAGAGTGATGCTCCCTCAGAGGGAATCCTGAAATTCTCAGCACAGCTCCGAGAGGGGGCAGACACATAAGCCCCTTGGAGAGCAACCAGGTCTCGTCAGCTGGTCGGCTGACCTAACGCCCTCCCTCTTCTTTTCCTCACTGCCCCCTACTTTCAAATATCTGAGGAAAAATGGGTGAATTATCTGCATTCGCAACTTGGCAACGCTCGCTGCAGGACAGACAACAGAACAGGCCCGGAATGTAGACATCATTATTCTAAGGAAGAACTAGCCTCGCAGAACTGGGCCCTGCCCGGGCTCCACCCCTGCCCGCATCTCAGCCCCGGGCCCCTGGGAACACCGGGCTGCAGCCCACCCTCAGAGCGAGCCAGTTTCCAAGGTGTGTGTTAACTCCTAGCACGCATCCCCCGTGGCCTTCACCAGCAGCAGGGAGGAAAAGGAAAAGCAGATTACCGAGTATTAAGCAGCCCCTACACCCGTGGGCACCACCGAACGGTGACCTTGGTAACCAGCACAGACACAGGCCATCTTGGAGGAAGAGCTGGAAAGGGCTGGCCGCAGAGCCCAGCTCAGCACCAAGGAGCAGCCACGAAACGCCTGGCATTCCCCGAGCACCCCCAAGTGAGACACATCCGCTGCCGTCTCTGACGCAGGCGCCTGCCACACCTCAGTTCCACCCAGGGCTCTGGGTTCCACGCCCCCCACCCCCAGGCCTCCGTGTGGGGACACGGCACCTGAGGAGGATGGAGGGGGCGGCGGAAAAGGCGGGGGGGGGGGCAGCCCACCGGGGGTGAGCTGTCGCTGCCACAGACCAACAGCTCCACACCCAGGAAGCAAAATGGATTCGTGCTTTTGTGGAAGGAGGATCATTTGATTTAAAAATAAACAATCACGCCATCTAGTTCACAAAGCAAGGGGGAATCCTGCTGCTCTCTCCTCCTCAGCATCTCTGGTGAATGAAAATGCGTGTGGGCAAGTCGGGAGGCAAAAACAAAGGAGGAAACAAGCGCCGCTGGTCTCCAAGGCAGGTGCACGGAAGCCAGGTCCGACCAGCCTCCCCGGCAGACTCTGAGAGGGCGACTCTCTCCTCCGGCCAGCAAGCAAAAACGTGCGGATTGAAGAGGCTGACAGAACTGCCCTGAAATCTCGGGCTGCCTGAGGAAGGGACACATTCTGCCTCCTGGACCCTGAAGAATCAGATGACTTAAAGACAAAGAGATCACACTGAGGTAAGACTTATGGGGGACGTCCAAAACACAAGGACCCCCGAAGCCATGGGGGACCCAGAGAGAAGGGCCCGGGGAGCAGAGCACCCAAGAGGCCAGAGGACCCCACGAGGAGCAGAAGACCCCATGGGGAGCAGAGGACCCCATGGGGAGCAGAGGACCCCACCGGGAACAGAGGCCCACGGGGAGCAGAGGACCATGAGAAACCGCGGACCCCGGGGCACAGAGCCACACTGTCCTGAAGGTGCCACCTGCGGTACTCTGGCTGGGAGTGAAGTCGGACCCTGCTGCTGAGAAGGAAGTCTTGCTCCCGCCTGGCTCAGCTCTGGCTCAGGGACAATGAGCACGAGGGAGGCCCCAGCAGGACGGCGGGTGGGTGCAAGGCTCGGGGACGGGAGGTACCCGTGAGGAAAAGAAGGTGGGGCCCATGGAGGTGCTGTGTGAGAAAGGAGCCTCAGGCAGCTGTGGGCATTACCCGGTGGGCTGGGGAGAGGCTCCAAGCTTTGACCCCTGGGCATCAGCAGGTGCGACCTCAGCGCCTCTGGGAGCAGCTTCCCCACCCCAGGGTCACCAGATGCGGCCCCAAGTCAAACCTAAGTGTCCCTTATTGTCCAGACGAGAAGTGACCCCTTGTCCCTTGCTGAACCAGCCTCTGGCCGTGGTGACACCTCAGCCCAGTTCCAACTGGGGGGAACGAACCATGGAGCATCCTGGAATCACATTTGCCTGGGAGCCGCGTTCTAGGACTCGGTGCGAGGAGTCAGTGGCACAGCTGGGACCGCCCGAGGGCGCGTGAGGCGGGTGAGACCCGCGCTCGAGGCCCGGGGACGGTTCTCCCTCGAGGGGGAAGGTGCCCAGTGCAGGACTCAGCCTCGTGGGAAGTCCCGGTCCAGGGCAGCTCGGGCCCACGCTGTGCGTCCCTCCACCTGTGCGCTCCGCCGCCCGCCCCTTCCTCTCTCTGGGGGGCAGCGACCCCCAGGAGCCCGCGACGGGACCGGGCCCTGCCCCTTCCCACCGAGCATCGTCCGGCCCGTCCTCCCGGACCTGCGAAAGGGGCCTGGCCGGCTGAGGGGTCCAAGGCGGCCCGGAGCAGCCCCTCGGGTCTTTGTGGCGGTGCGGGGCGAGGAGGGGCCCAGCGCTGGTCTCGCCCACCAAGCGGGGGGTCAGACGCGCTCCAGGCGGGCCCAGGCCGGTGCGTGCGTGCGGGCCCGGCCCCTCCCACCTGCCCAGGCCCCCGTCCCCGCGGGCCCTTCCCGGGCCCCCCAGGCCCCCCGACCCCGCGGGCCCTCCTCCGGCCCCCCAGCCCGGCCCCCCGCCCATTGTTCGCCGAGGCCAGGAGGCCGCGGCTCCGCGCGAACGTCCGGCGCGCTCCGGGAGGCTGGACCCGCGGCCCCGACCCGGACCCGGGCCGGACCGCAGGAGGGACCCGCGGGGAAACTGAGGCCCACCGGGACCCCCCCCGCCCGCCGCGGCGGCCCCCGGAGACGCCCCCCGGCCGCACGCGCGCCCCTCCCCCGGCCCGCGCCCACTCACCCGCGCGCCCCGGG
>JAOXYA010247227.1:0-19606 GCA_028565675.1 Sorex palustris | reverse complement strand
AGTGGCAATCATGTTTGGTCTATAGACTACTTTTAGCATGCTTCTCCCACCCTGGGAGGGTCCTCCCAACACCCTTTATTTGGTGCTCCCTTCTCTATCTGAGCTTCCTTTTCACCTAGCACGTGTGTATGCCTTTATTCTTACTTCCTCTGCTTAGCAGACCAGTGTTAAGTCCTGTTCTCCACCTGCATGCGGGGTTCTGGGATGTGCTCTGGAGTATGAGTGAGGTCCCATTAGGTGGGAGCTTATTTTCAATAACAGAAATAACTGCTAGTTGTTAGTAGTATTGCTGCCTCATGGCTTATGAAGCAGCAGGGGTTGTAGGAAGCAGGCAAGGTGGGAGGAAGCCGTCGCAGTTAGTGACATCCAAATGGAAAAGACGCAGAACCAAAAGGGGCGGTGGAACCATGGGCTCTGTGTGCCTGGAAGGCCCATTTCCGGTGGGACCCTAATAGAGGTGCACTGGGCGGGGGTGGGGGGAATTGGGCTGTGTGGGGTGAGGGCCTGGGGAAGGTCTTTTCTCTCTCTGTCTTTGCCATTTCATCATTTTTATTCCTGGCTACCAGCCGACACACAGGTATAGAAAGGATAGTAATGGCACTGGAGTGATAGCACAGCAGGTAGGGTGTTTGCCTTGCATGCGGCGACTCGGGTTCGATTCCCAGCATCCCATATGGTCCCCTGGGAACCACCATGAGTAATTCCTGAGTGCATGAGCCAGAAGTATTCCGTGCACCTCTGGGTATGACCCAAAAAAGCCAAAAAAAAAAAGAAAAAGAAAGGGAATAACTTGGGTGGTGAGGTACACAGCGCTGATCCTGCTGGGGACAGGGAGGTTAAAAAAATAAAAGGAGAGAGAGTATGGGGACATTGTCTGCCATAGAGGCAGGGGGAGGGTGAGAAAGGGGGGCTTATATTGGGGACATTGGTGGTGGAGAATGTGCACTGGTGGAGGGATCGGTGTTCAATCATTGTATGACTGAAACTCAAACATGAGAGCTTTGTAACTGTATCTCACGGTGATTCAATTTAAAAAATAATTTAATTAAAAAAATTTAAATGCATGGTGAATGGGCTGGAGCCAGGAGGGCGTTTGCCTGGCATGCAGCCAACCTGGGTTCGATCCTCAGCATCTCATATGGTTCCCCAAGCACCCCCCAAAGAGTAACCTCTGATCATCACCAGGTGGGACCCAAAAAAAGAAAAAACAATGCACGGTGAAGTAATGGGACGGGGAGGAAAATGTTCTAGTGCTAACAATGGGGTCAGTGCCCAGTGCCAGATCATTCTTTTGGAGGTGATGCATGACCTGGGTTTTGGGAGGAACAAGAGTTAGCCACCAGCTGCTGTGGTCACTGGCGATGGACAGTGACTTACACTGAATGTATCTGACTTGCCAGGTGCCCGCCCTTGGATGCTCCCTGTGCCACCCTAGCTCAGGGGCTCCCCTTGATGACTGTGGGGTTTGAAGTGTGGCCACACGATCAGACGTGATGGAGCCGAGATTTCGGTGCATCAGGGCCCACTAGCTCCGGGGGCCATATGGTCCCCCTTAGGCACGGCTTCTCTGCTAAAACCCAGTCGACTGAATTAAGTCACAAAAGCAGTTCTCATGAATTCATTCGAAATGAAGAGGCTGAATGGGATTAACCTCTGCTTAGGACGAGAACTTGAAAGACAGACTTTAGACAGGATGGAGATGAAAGTCAGGCTTTTTCCACGGTTTCTACCCTGTGTCCCATATCTGGGGAGGAAAGTGGCATTTTCTTTTTTTTTTTTATTTTTGGGTCACACCTGGCAATGCACAGGGGTCATTCCTGGATCACGTACTCAGGAATCACTCGTGGAGGTTCTCAGGGGACAAAATGGGATGCTGGGAATCGAACCCAGGTCAGTCGCCTGCCAGGCAAACGCTCTATCCACTGTGCTATCGCTCCAGCCCCAGAAAATGGCATTTTCCGTTTCTGATAAGAGCATGTCTTATAGTGGACGGCAGTACATTTGGATACCTCCTACCTGGTCGTTCCCTGCTTCTCCAGCCTGGTCATTCCTCTTTGTCCACTCCCTTCCCAGAGCCACCAGCCTGCAACCCTCCAAGCAGCTTCACAGATGAAGATTGTAACGCGCTGTCACTTTGTGTTGAAGCTACTGGAAACTAGTGAATCTGCATGGTCGGAGAAGAGTAGTTCATTGACAGTCTGATGGGGAGAGATGGGAGTTGAGGGTGTGCTGTGACCCCAACAGGCTCCCCCACCTGGTTGCAGAACGTCTCTTTCTGCTGAGTGAGAGCCGCGGGGTGCGGGTTCTAGTGGACCAGTGTGATGTTGGCCTTTTGATTTAGCCTCTCGAGCTGATCTCTGAGATAGAGACTCAGACTGGACACCTCAAGCTTTTGGAAAGGACGAACTAGGTCCTGGGTATCTATCACGGGGAGGTGGAGGGTGGAGAGGCGGTGGACTATGCCTTCTTACAGGTTTGTAGCACTGTAGCACTGTCCTTCTGTTGTTCATCAATTTGCTCGAGCGGGCACCAGTAACTCTCCATTGTGAGATTTGTTGTGACTGTGTTTGGCATATCGAAGACGTCATGGGAAGCTTGCCAGGGTTTGCCGTGTGGACTGGATATTCTCGGTAGCTTGCCGGGTTCTTCGAGAGGGACGGAGGAATTGAACCCGGGCTGGCCACGTGCAAGGCAAATGCCCTACCTGCTGTGCTATATCACTCCAGCCTGGAGAAAATAGGAGGTGGATGGATCACTTTGTGAGCGCGACAGAGAGAGAAATAGAAGCCAAAGCAGCAGATCCATTCCCAGAGCAATGCTGGCCCCGGCCCTGGTTCCACGCTCAGCTCTTGCTTTGAGACACAAACAGTCCCCGAGGCTCTTGATTTCCACAGCCAGGTCGGGTGAGGATTTCCTGAGAGAGAAGCATGACTAGTTAGCAGAAGCAAAGGGAGCAATGCTTTTGTTTTATGCATGTGGCAGGGAATTCAGATGGTTCTGTTAGCATGGATGCAAATCACTTCATTCCCCATGAAAAGAACCATGGCGTGCATCTGGCAGTCAGCAACTGGCACTGCTCTTCGAAAGTTGGCTCAGACGGCTGGCGGCTCTACAGAGATACAAGCAACAGTGGAGGCATTGTTTTAGCTAGAGTTCTTGATGCTGACTCTCATTTTCTCCTCTCTCTCTTTCTCTCTCTCTCTTTCTCATTCTCTCCTTCCCTCTCTCTCTTACCTACCCCTCTCCTCTCTTTCTCAGTAACCTTCAAGAAGTTTCTGCTCATACTCCTACCTCATTGACACTTCAATAAGAGTCTCTGCTAGCTTGGCGACAGTTTGATGACAGGAATTAGGAATACTCATCACTTTCCCTGTAACTGTCAAAACAAGGGGAATGATTTGGAGAAAGTGAGAATCAGCCTTTGGCTGACTCCTGCCCACAAGCCGTGGGAGCCGGAATGGGGACCCAGAGACATGTGTAACGGTGTCATGGCACAGCCCTGGAGGACCACGTGGTTGCAGCTTGTTCGTGTGCCCAGGACAGACAGCTGGGGACAGAGGTCCCAGGAATTCCCTGGTCCTCTGGGTGGGGAACATTCCATAGTCTTCCAGCCCACCCTTTGGTCTAGCTGCTGTGCTCTGGAGTCAGTTTAACTACCTATGATCAGTAAGAACCAGATTGGAGCTTACTTTTTTTTTTTTGTATTGAATCACCAGGAGAACAGTTGCAAAGCTTTCAGGTTTAAGTCTCAGTCATACAATGATCAAATAACCCATCCCTTCACCAGTGCACATGTTCCACCACCAAGAACCGCAGTATACCCCCCATCCCACTCCTCCTCCCACCTGTGTGGCAGTTGCTTTTCACTTTACTCTCTCTTTACTTTGATTACATTCAATTTTTCAACAGAATACCCGCTATTATTATTTGGAATTTTCCCCCAACTATCAGTCCTGCCGAAAAGGCATCATTAAATAATTTGTTTTCTATTGCTGATAATGAAAAGGTAAAGGTAAAGGCTCTCCCATTGATCATCGATTTGCTCGAGCAGGCCCAGTAACGTCTCCATTGGAGACTTTGTTGTTACTGTGTCTGGCATATCGAGTACGTCACGGGGAGCTTGCCAGGCTCTGCCGTGCGGGCGAGATACTCTCGATAGCTTGCCGGGCTCTCCAGAGGGGCGGAGGAATCGAACTCGGGTCGGCCATGTTGACTGATAATGAAGAGCATATGATTTTGGATTTCTGGTAATTTAGTAATTAAGTCAAGAGGGATTTCTGCCAAAAGCCACCGGGTTCCGAGATTGGTTTGTGTGCCTCTGGGATCATGGCTGTTCAGGAGGAAAGGAGCCGTTCGAGGGCAGCAATTTGGGGTCTCATCTGGGGAGGGGGAAGGCCCGGTCCATCCCCCATCCCGAGAGGCCCTGTGCACCCCGTCACTGCAAGCCTGTACCTCTTTGTCCAATAGTCTCTGAAAGATGGTGGTCACCATGCTGCCGCCGAAGGGGAAAATGTGGAGGGACAAACACCTTTCCTCCCCAGGGTGGCACGGGGCTGTTGGAGCTTACCTTTTTGGACAGCATGTCCAAGGGCTTGCTAGGACAAATGCATAGGACAGGGATGTGAAATTTGCTTCCAGACAAGGGCAGGGCTCACATAAGTCCGACTGACCTTTTTTTCTCAGCTGTGTCTGAGAGGCAAGCCCCCTCACTCACTTTTGTTTCTCTCTAAAGGAGAAGCATCAAGGCTGGAGCAATAGTACAGCAGAGAGGATGTTTGCCTTGCGTGCTGCCAACCTGAGTTCAATCCCCGGCATCCCATAGGGTCCCCCAAGCACCATCAGGAATAATTCCTGAGAGCAGGGCCAGGAGTAACCCCTGAGCATCATTGAGTGTGATGGAAAATAAAAGAAGGAAAATAAAAGGAGAAGCATCGGGGTTGGAGTTATAGTATGGTAGGTAGGGTGTTTGCCTTGCACATGGCTGACTCAGGTTCAACTCCCAGCATCCACGTATGGTTCCCCGAGCACTGCCAGGAGTAATTCCTGGGTGCAGAGCCAAGAGTAACCCCTGAGCAAAGCCAGTTGTGACCTACAAAGCAAAAAAGAAAAAAAAAGAAGCGTCATAGCACATGCCTTACCACGTAGGTAAGACCAATGATTTCTATACCTAGTGCTTCCTCCCAGCTGGATATAAAAGTTGCCTGAGCTGCTATTATTACTGATTTGTAGGAAGAGGAAATCCAATTAGCAGGGGATGGGGATTCTAGAACCTTCTCAGTCACTTAATGATCCAGCTGAGATTCCATCAATCCATCCCTTGGGCTAGGCGCCTCCTTTATGCCAGGGTTCAGGTCAGGTGCTTGGTCTTCTAGCACATGCAAGAAATGTTCTCGGCTGCAGGAAGGGCATCTCTGCCTGGAAGGGGGTCTCTTCTCTGTAGAAGATGGTGACATGGTGGAATGGTGGGGGCAGACAAGACCAGCTCAGGTCTCATTGGTTCAGAATCCTGGAGACAGAGGCACTGGACTTTACTCATCTGTAAATTCCCAGCTGTGAGGATGCTGCCAGGCTTTTAGATAACACCCAGAATTTGTGAGTGAGTGAGTGAGTACAACAATGGGTGCGTGGGGGAGCAGAACTCATGGGAAGGCAGAAAGGGAAACGTAGGGTAGAGTTGCTCACAATCCGTCCTGCAACAGGAAGCTAACTTAGTGGGTCTGTCCATGTGAGGGTTAATTGGTTCTGGCAGGGAGCACCTCCCTCAGCCTCTGTGCTGAGTCTGCATGTGGGCTTCCTCTTCATCCCACAACTCTCCTTGCAGGGAGAGCTGGGCTACAGAGACCCGGATCACCTTTTTTTTTTCTAATATAGATGCATGCATGTTCAGTGGAACTCACTGCCACAAAAATGTGATCCCACAAAGGATGGTTCTCTGTTTCTGTTTCTCCTTCTTCTTGTCTCCATCTCTCCTTTGCAACTCCTGAATCTTGGTAGGAAGCACATGCATGCTTGCCTGTCCTTGTTTCCCATCAGAGTCCTCTTCAGAAATCTGCATCTGCCTCCTCACAGAGTGAGGTGGAGGGAGGTTCATTGAATCAATACAGAATGCGAATTGTGACACTTAAGTGACAGGCATGAGTGCCAGGGGACAGAGAGGCAGAGAGTGCATCTTCTGTGGTCAGAATCGGACTGGGCTCAGATGCAGGCAGGGCAAGATGGGACACGGGACTAACATCCACGTATTTAAGCCGTCGGGGACCCAGGTACACTTCACCCTTCTGGGCATTCCGGCCTGCCTGGCATGACTCGGGTCAGTCTGGTCGGGAGTGCTTGGAGTATGTAGGGTGCCTGTGAACTGTGGGTCCTCTCCACCGCTGTCAGGGACCCCGAGGTCAGACACTCATGAGAGCATATGCTCAAACGAACAGATGTACACACATAGTATACATGGGAATCATTGCTGGGCTTACAGAATTGTGACCAAGTGACACATTCTACTAACCGCCCCCTACACACACAGACATACACACACACAGACACACACAGACACACACACACACACCCTGATATTTCAGCAGTAAATATCAAATGGAGGCAGCCGGAAGGCTTAAGTTTACGAGGGATTTGGCAGCTGGGCCCCTAAGTTCGAGGGGTACGTGCCCTCCTCTTCTCTATAATGTGGGGCTCTCACACCACAACCAAGGAATCCATCTGTTCCCTAGAGAGATTGTGTAGCCAGCAAAGCCACTGACTGTATACCCTGGGCTGGAAAGTTTGCTGGCCGTGCCCTACTCCTTCCCTGCCAGAACTGCAGGAGGCCGGAGGCTCTCCTGGAACATTCTTTTGTTTACATCTGCCTTTGGGAATAGCAGATCACTTTTTTCTGCTAATAATAAACACACTTGTATAAGTCACTGTGCTTTCACTGAAGACATTTTCATGTGGAGGGTCACTGAGTTAAAGGGTTTTTTTTAAAAAAAACGAAATAGGCCTTTTTGGGGTGCATGGCATTTTATCACTGTATCACTGTAATCACTGTCATCCCATTGGTCATCAAATTACTCGAGCGGGCACCTGTAACATCTCTATTCCTCCCGGCCCAGAGATTTTAGCAGTCTCTTCTTACTCGTCTTTTCCCAACAATTGGAGGCTCTTTCAGGGTGAGGGTAATGAGACCTATTGTCATTACTGTATTTAGCATCTTGAATAAACCACGGGGAGCTTGCCAGGCTCTGCCCGTGCAGATGGGATACTCTCAGTAGCTTGCCAGGCTCTCCAAGAGGCATAAATGAGTAGGAAATGTCTAATAATGAAAGCAACCTGGAGTGCAGCGGTGGTTGGGCAGTGGAGCTGCTGGGACTGGGTCCCTTGGGAGTGGGGAGGGCTCTCACCTGCCCCACAGCCTGGCATTTTATAGGCAGTGGTATTGGGCCCATTTCATGGCTGGGGAGATTGAGGCTGTTTTCAAATATAGATGCATATATGGTCACAGGAAGTGGAGAGTCGTGACTCGTGGGAATAAAAAGGGAGACACTTGTGGAGTGGGGTCATTTATAGGGGTAGAAGAGTATCTGGGACTGGGCGGTCAGGGAAAAGAAGGGGACAGGGAGGGAAGGGGAAAGTGAGGCTCTGGACACAGCGTCCCCCACTGGACAGCAGTGTCCCACAGGCGCCTGGACTCAGTTGGCGTGTCCACTAAAACCTGAATTCCCAACAGCCCCCTGCGTGCTGCAGGTGGGCTCATGTGCATCTGATCCCGGGGTCCCTGGCATCGGTGGAGGAGACCCATAGCTCACAGGTACCCTACACACTCCTAGCATTCCCGGCCAGACTGGTCCCAGTCATGCCAGGCAGGTCAGTGTGCCGAGAAGGGTGAAGCGTGCCTGAGTCTCCGACAGCTTAAATACGTGGACGTTAGTCCCGTGTCCAATCTTGCCCTGCCTGTGGCTGACCCCAGTCTGATCCTGACTACGGAAGATGCACTCTGTGCCTCTCTGTCCCCTGGTGCTCATGCCTGTCACTTAGTTTCACGATTCACTTTTTTTTAAACACTGAAACTTGCTTTTTTTTATTAATGACTCTTTTGAGGACATATATTTATGTTAGTATCCACAGTCCAATTCTATTCTTTCAAAAGCACATAAAGTATTACAATTTCATTTTATGGATGAATTGGTTTATTTAAACTAATTCCTATTGAGGGACATTTAGGTTGGATCCAAATTCTTTTTTTTTCTTTTTCTTTTAATGAATCACCGTGAGATACAGTTACAGACTTACAAACTCTCATGATTGTATTTCAGTCAAACAGTGTTCAAGTACCCATCCCTCCACTAGTGCCCATTCTCCACCACCAATGTTCCCAGTATCCCTCCCTCCACCCCACCCCTCCCCACCCCCTGCCTCTGTGGCATGCACATTCTCTCTTACTCTCTCTCTCCTTTGGGGTGTTATGGTTTGCAATACAGGTACTAAGCGGCCATCATGTTTGGTCCATAGTCTACTTTCAGCATGCATCTACCATCCTGGGCGAGTCCTCCAACCATTATTTACTTAGTGGTCCTTTCTCTTCCAGCTGCGTTTTCCCCCAGCATGTGAGATCAGCTTCCAACCCATGGAGCGATCCTCCTGGCCCTTATCTCTACTATCCTTGGGTGTTAGTCTCCTATTATGTTACTTTATATTCCACAAATGAGTGCAGTCATACTATGTCTGTCCCTTTCTCTCCGTCTGACTCATTTCTCTTAGCATGATGCTCTTCATGTCTATAACAACACCTTTACTCATTCTAGCATTTCCTCCTGGTCTCCAGAGCCACCCTGATTGTAATAACCAATAGAAATGAAATTAGATTACTAATGAATAAAAAAATAAGATTACTAATGCCAAAGGGGGGATGCAAAAGGTAAACATGCATGTGAAAAAATAATGTTCTCCAAAGGCAAACTAATTTTTAACGTAAAAATAAATAAGGGTTTGAATTTATTAGAATCGTCACAGCTGGCAAAGATTAGAGAGGTACTCTCTCACAATGCTGGGGACAGCTAAGGCCATTTCACAAAATGTATAAAATATCATTTTTTGGCATTTTTGGGTCACAATTGGCAATGCTCAGGGGTTACTCCTGCCTCTGCACTCAAAAATTACTCTTAGTGGTGCTCAGGGGACCATATGGGATGCTGGGGATCCAACCTGGGTTGGCTGCATGCAAGGCAAAAATTCTCTCCGCTAAACTATCACTCCGGCATCAATGTATAAAATATCTTAACAGAACAGAAGTCTATCCCAGAGAAAAAGTCTCCAGAGAGCAGGCAACAATGAAAGAGGAGAGCTATGTCCAGATACAAAGGGCAAAGACATTCAGTCACGATTATCTCCGTATCTGGAATCCCCTTTGAAATGGTAGTAGCTTGTACCCTATATACTCAATTTATTGATACATTGTGTGCACTATGAAGTTCAAGAAGCCCTGAACTAGCAAGAAAAAGGCAAAAACACGTCTACATTAAAAATATGATCATTAGAAGGAGAGAGACAGAGATAGGGGAGACAGACAGAGAGAGAGAGAGAAACAGAGACATGGGGAGAGAGAGAGAGAGAGAGAGAGAGAGAGAGAGAGAGAGAAGTGCCTGCCTTAGAGGCAGGTGGTGGTGGTGGTGATGGCTGAGACACTGGTGGTGGGAAATGTTCATTGGTGAAGTGATGGGTGTTGGAACACCTGCATGACTGAAACTTAACCATGAACAACTTTGTAACTGTGTATCTCACAGCGATTCAATGAAAAAAAATTTTTTTAAATTTTAAATTATTCCTCCTCTCCCCCCCTAAAAAAGTCATTATGAGGCCAGAGAGATAGTACAGTAGGTCAGGCACTTGCCTTGCACACAGTGAACATAGGTCCAATTCCTAACACCCCACAGGGTCCCCAGAGCCCTCCCAAGAATGATCCCTGAACTAAAAGGCAGGAGTAAGCCTTGAGTATTGATGGATATAGTTTGAAAACCAAAAGTAGCACGGTGACACGGTGCTCCCGTTGTTCATCGATTTGCTCAAGTGGGCCCAGTGACGTCCCCATCGTGAGACTCGTTGTTACTGTGTTTGGCATATCGAATACATCACGGGGAGCTTGCCAGGCTTTGCTGTGCAGGCGAGATACTCTCAGCAGCTTGCTGGGCTCTCCAAGAGGGGAAGAAGAATTGAACCCGGCTCGGTAGGGCCTGCGACTTGCAAGGCAAACACCCTACCACTGTGCTATCGCTCCAGCCCCCTCCAAAAAAGCCAAAAGTAAATAAGTAAATAAAAGACGGTCATTCAAACTCTACTCAGTACTCTGGGGGGAAAGAGTCACACCAAGGTGACTCTTGGTCCAGTGCTCAGGGGTCACTCCCAGGGGTACTCAGGGGACTATGAGGTACCAGGGATCAAACTCAGGCCAAACTCAGCACATACTTCTGCCTTTTGTATACTTAGTATTCTCATTAGCTGTTGGGGGTGGACAAAGAACTACAATCTCTGCCTGCATCATATAGAATATATTCTGCTTTCCTGCTCTGACTTAGTAAACTGAACTTTCAATGATTCTTTTGTTAGAGGTGATAAAACTAAAAGAACTTCACTGTACTGTAAAACTTTGTTCTGAGTACAGAGTCAAGATACAAAGCCAATCCCACTGAAAGTATAATATTATATTCACTGTTATTTATTATGTATGCAATATTTATGTTATATATAACATGAATAACATTATGTTATATATGCCTATACCTGTGATTATTCAATTGCTTTATAACCACAGATACACAAAATTGCAAAGCAACCTGGAAATATATAATAATCTATAAATTATTATATAGTAGAGCAATATATTATAGCAATAATAAAGTACAATGTCTGGAAATGACGATACAGATATACATGATAGCGATATGGAAATGACAACATTATATGCATGGGAAACAGATGAGTAAGGGTGACTGGTTAGAGAGGTACGAGAAAAAGCAGACGGCGGGTAAACATCTCTACTGAAGGGTCTGAGGAACAGCTAGGCTGCCAGGAGGGTCCTGGTCCTGGTTGGCATGATGCTGGAGTCTGCATTATGGCAATGGACAGGAACAAAGGCATAAAGGAACCAGATACAGGCCCAGAGCCTCAGTATAACATTTCCAACAATAGCACTGTAGCACTGTCCTCCCATTGTTCATCAATTTGCTCAAGCGGGCCCAGTAACGTCTCCATTGTGAAACTTGTTACTAAGGTTGGCATATCGAATACGTCACGGGGAGCTTGCCAGGCTTTGCCATGCAGGCAAGATAATCTCAGTAGCTTTCTGGGCTCTCCAAGAGGGGCGGAGAAATTGAATTCGGGTTGGCCATGTCAGCTGTGTGCAAGGCAAACGCCCTACCGCTGTTCTATTGCTCCAGCTCATTTCCAACAATGAATTGTGAATTTATAATTATTCAAAAGAAAATGGGGTTTTTTTCTTTGCTTTTTGGGTCACACCTGGTGATGCACGGGAGTTACTCCTGGTTCATGCACTCAGGAATTACTCCTGGCGGTGGTCGGGGGACCATATGGGAGGCTGGGAATCGAACCTGGGTCAGCTGCGTGCAAGGCAAATGCCCTACCCACTGTGCTATTGCTCCAGCCCCTCAAAAGAAAATGTTTTATTTCTTTTTATTTTTTTGCTTTTTTGGGGTCATGCCCGGTGATGCACAAGGGTTCCTCCTGGCTCTGCACTCAGAAATTACTCCTGGGTGGGGCTCAGGGGACCCGATGGGATGCTGGGAATCGAACCCGGGTCAGCTGCGTACAAGGCAAATGCTCTCTCCATTGTGCTATTGTTCCAGCCCCAAAAATGTTTAAATTTTAATGAAAAAAATATAGAGCTCTTTCCTCTTGACCTTGCAGCCAACACTCACGACCCTTCTCTGTCTTCTGCTCTATTTCAGCTGCCGCCGCTCTCAAACCACTTAACCACGAGACAGAACTGGTCAGGAGCCAAGTTACAAGAACTGGTGGTAGAAGTTTAAGCCCAAAATTCTCTCCAGGATCAATCAATGAGCCATGAAAATGGACATTCTCAGCCCGACGGCTGGCAAAAAGCCGTCTCCCACCACCCCCACAGACGTGCAAGGAACACAGACTGCTGTGTTCTCCTTCAGACAACTCCGCAAGTCGGGAGAACTCTTGGTTAGAGGAACAGGGTGAAAATAGGTTGCTTCCTGGCCACTGTGGGCTGGCAGCCCCTTCCTTTTATACCTACCTCTGAAAACACGCTTGAAGCGGAGCTAAAGCAGACCCCCAAAATATGCCCACACTGGGCAAAAAATAATTGCATGGAAGAAAATATTCAAAATGTCCTCATCATGCCGAATCTTTCAGACCCAATTTTGAGTAATCGCGTTTCTAACTTTTCCACCCTTGTTAGCTTTCTTCACAATAGAAGGAGAGCCAAGACTTGCCTGGCCTGGGCCCAATGGGTGTGGAAGGAAAGCTAATGAAAATGAACTCTCAGTGGCAAATCTCATCCTCTACCACTCTGGCAAGATCCACTGGGTTATGTTTAGAAGAATTTTGTTTTCTGTTTTGGGGTTTCCTTCTGTTACGTTATGTAGTAAGGGGGTAAGCGCATGGTTATAAAAAATATATACATAATGGCAAAGTAGCACCCTACAAATCCACATGCAACATTCCTCATAGCTATTGGTTCAAACTTCTCTTTGGTATAGATTAAAGCATGTTGGCCCATCAGGAGATGAAGAAACACAGAATTTAATTTTTATGACAGGTTCAGAATATTCCTGATCTATCCATGTCTCTCAGCGAGGCTACCTACAAACTATTATTTGAGAATGTGAGGCCAGCAGAATTGAAGCCAAACAATCCAGTCAATCTAGATGTCACTAGGGAGCAAGCATCTACTCATTACAGTAAAATCTTCCCAACAAACCGGTACTCACAGGGATTCACACACTTATGGTCCGAGTGGAGAATTCTGTATGAACTTTAACTTCTCGTGTATCACAATCTAAAATCAGACACTAGGAGCTGGAGCAATAGCACAGCGGGTAGGGCGTTTGCCTTGCACACGGCCGACCCGGGTTCAATCTCCAGCATCCCATAGAGTCCCCCGAGTCCCACCAAGAGTAATTCCTGAGCACAGAGCCAAAAGTAACCCCTGTGCATCGCTGGGTGTGACCCAAAAGGCAATAACTAACTAACTAAATAAATAAAATAAATAAATAAATAAAATGAGACACTAAGTTGCCTCAGAGTTTGGACTTGTGACTTACTTTCAGCTCCCTGGTATCATGCAGTAACTGCCAGGACCTACTGGAACAGTTCCTACTGGAGGGAAAATCAGCTCCTTAGAGATGACCAGTCACCCAGTTCTTCATAGTGGTGGATGAGGACCACTCTGGTCACCAGTGACCCTCCCCAAGTCTTAACTTTTCTGTTCCTTGGGGACTCATGCGACAACATAATCTATGGATTCCCCAACATCCCCAGAAACTGGTCCCAGATGTAATGATCTGAAAGTAAAGGAGAGAAGCCTTGTGCCCAGGAGAAACAGGAAATGAGAATCAGTTCCTCAGAGAATTCTCCCTCCGGCCTGTCTGCCACTCTCTGAAGATTTCTCTTCCACAATATGATAAGTTTGACCCATATGCACTCTGAAACCAATGTGGATGTAATTTCCTATGAATGGCTGTCATTATAAAATATTAGAAGATGATAGATGAAAAGTACCAAAAAAGGAATTATTTGGCATCTTTGAATCAAAACTTGTAGGCTGCTACCAACTCCATTCATCAAAATAATGAGCTGGCTCAGAATTATGCATTTTGTGAAGGGGGGGTAAAAGCTGTCTATTGAGTAAACAAGATGGCTCTCTGCCTATTATTTATACATACCTTTCATTTGTAAGGGAAGAAGTGCTAACTGGGAGAAGTCCGTACAGGGGGCAGCAGGGATATTTTAAATTCGCGGCAAAGAAAAATACCAGCAAAAATGGGACAATTAATCATAAGTTGTTTTTATTTTTGCATAAACGGGATTTAAAATACTTTAAAAGCATCCCCAGGAAATAAAGGAGCAATGTCACTCCTTGACTGATGATGAGCTAAATGAGAACAAGCTCTCAAGAGGAAGAATTATTGCTAACCTTTGTCTTAAAAATGCTACTTCTAGAATCTTTCCCTCCCCCCTCCCCAACACCTAAGGAAATAATTAAGGAGAGAGGAAAATAAAAGGGTGGTTCTCCATAAACACTGGAAACACTCTAAATGTTCCAGAAGAGCTAGTTTCATTACTTATGGCATATCTGTAAGCCGGAAATTGATGGTGTAAAATTATATTTACATGGAAAATGCTACTAGATACTACTGGAGAATAATGAAGGATAAAAATGTAGTTAATTCCTCCTTTTTTAGTCAGCTTCTACCCCTTATGTTATTCTTTTTAATCAGTTTCTACCTTCTATTCAGTAAACAGGGCCTAGTTGTTCAGGTAAGACTATGTGCTATCTTCAATCCTTCCCCGCCCACTCACACAATCACACTATCCTCATCTATAACACATACATGCAACACCCCTTTCTCCCAAACACCTTATCACCACACTTACACAACACACCCCACAACACAATCTATAAAGATATGGATTCTATCCTGCCCATTTGTAGAAGTTGAACCGACTTCCTTCTCTAAACCACAAGGCGAGTTTATTCTCGCTTCCAACATTCATTTAATCCTGTGTGATATGTGAATATGCAGGTGTTTTCAGTGTTTCTTCGAACTAGATTTAACATTTTCAAATTCCTCACGTAATGAATGAATCAAGAAGAACCTATAATCTGTGTTCATTCTCCATCTAGAAAAAAAATCAGGATTTTACCTGGTTTTGAAAATTATCTTTAACAGTCCATGAACCACAAATCCCAAGTCATTGTTCTTGCACCCTTGAACATCTCCCTTCCTCCCCCCTTCCCTCCTTCACCCTTCCCTCCTTCCACCATTCCCTCCTTCTACCCTCCCCCTTCCCTCTCTCCTTCCCTCCCTCCTATTCCCTTTCTCCCTCCTTCCCTTCCTTCCTTCTTTCCTTTGCCAAGGGATGGTCACCCTAACATAAGCCACCATCTCCCAAGTTTTGGACCCCTTCCCCATTTTCTTTCCTGGCATTTTTCAATCCATTTCCTCTGACACACATCTGGACTGGTCTTTAAAATGCTAATATGATCACATCAATCCACTGCTTAGGGAATTTATGTGACTGCCTGCTGCCTTTGGGAAGAAAATAAATGTCCTTACAAACATTCCAGAATTCTCAGGAATCGGCCCCTCCCTATTTTATTAGCCTTTTTTTTCTGCTGCTTTCTTCACTTATACACATATATCCTACCAGAGATAACTGTCTTTAGTTAATAATCAAATCAGTAAAATGCTACTTGGACTAGTTCCCATGGATTCAGTATCTACCCCCATGACCGGCTCTGACTGTGGTCCATCCAATCTGGATCTCAGTTAGCAGAGGTTCACCAGTGTGGTGAGTGAGAGCACTAGATGAGAAAGATGAGCATCCCCCATTGTCCCCCATTCCTCTCTATTGTCTAGTTCTACAAACCAGGAGGAAAGGATGGAATGAGAATCCGAAAGGATTGTTTAAAGAAGTCATAAGCACTTTGATATATTTAGCTTCTATTTTTAACTCACCTTATAGAGAAACAAGCTTAAGTTAACCCTTCACAGGAAGACATGGTCTTGAAACACAGCAGATCCTCTTACATATGGTATTTTCTCTGAACCATCTGCAGATGTGGAACCCAGGTACACAAACTGTGAGGGTGAAACTGATGCCATGACAAGCTGCAACTAACATTAAATTTCAACTAGTCCTCAGTTTCTATTTCCCAAAAGCAGGATTTGCAGTTTCTGGTAACTCCCACTTGAGTAATTTGCCACGATAAGGAATTGGGCAGTTGGGTTCAGCCTGTCATGAGGGGTCACTGCACCTTCCTTAGAAACTGTTACTAACCATTGTCTAATTGCTGACCACTGTTGTAGTAGGGCCGATGCTAAAAATAGACCAGTATATAAATTGCCTTTTAACTCTGAACCCTATCTAAACTGCTTGCGATTTGGAGTCGGGGTCCTTGTCAAGATTCCACAGTGTTGGATGAGACTTGGACTCAAGGTAGCTCAAGGTAGCGATGGCTTGAGCTAGTAATAAAGTTCCTTCGCTTTTCACGAAGCCAGCCTGGCTGAGCTGGGTTAGATTCCTCTGCTCCTCTCAGAGAGCCCAGCAAGCTACTGAGAGTATCTCATCCGCTACCCATGATGTATTCGATATGCCAAAACATAGTAACGACAAGTCTCAAAAAATGGAGACGTTACTGGTGCCGCTCGAGCAAATCAATGAACAACGGGAGGACAGTGTTTCAGTGTGCTCTTGCATCATCGTGTGTGGACTTGGTCTCTCTGCAATTAGGGACCCAAAACTCAGGCACCACAAAGCCACCATCAATTATACCCAAATTTCTTCAGCTGGGGGGAGAGGTGCCTCCTTCTCCCTATCCCAAACTGCTCAAGGACCAACCGTATGCTAAATAAATGCTGAAGAATCTTTAACCACTGTAGAAACCACTGATATCATTCAGTTCTTTTAACAAATATCCCGTGCCAGGAACTATTTAGGTAACAGGAATCCAAACGTTCATAAAGCACAGAGAGAACCTGCTGCCTTCAGAAGTGTATAATCACTTGATCACTTGATCCCCCATTATTCATTGATTTACTCGAGCAGGTGCCAGTAACGTCTCCATTCATCCCTGTTGCGTGCTAGCATAGCCCAATGGCATCTGTTCGTTCTAGGAACATGCAGAGCCTCAAACCGATCATTCAGGGTCTTGATGAAGAAGTCTGCCCATAATACACAGGCAAAAAAAGCCATAGTGTGCCTTCTAGGACAGAGATGATACATCACAGGGTGCCAAGCAAGTGATAGAGGTTGATGTTTCTATTCTAATAGGATAATCAAGAGAGGATGAGAGAAGGGGGTTTGAGGCAGAAGAGCAAATGATAAAGAGGCAGAGGCAGGAAGCACGCCCAGAAGGTGGCAAAGAGGCAAGGAGGCCAGTTGTGGCCATCTCAGTGACGAGGGCAGGTGGGAGACAAAGAATGGGTTCAACTGGCCTATCCCAGTTTGATTCTTGGCATTGCATAAGGGTGAACACTTCCAGGAATGATCCCTGAGCACAGAGCTAGGAGTAAGCTGTGAACACCACTGGTTGTGGCCCCAAAGCAAAATCAAACAGAAAATTTTTCTGACCTATGATTTGGAGCCAAGACTCTTCAGAAACAGAAGTCACATTCTGCCTCCTGTATGATGACAGCCCACAAACTGTCCTTTCAGAGTGATACAGATTCATATTTGTACAAGTGCAAGAAGATTTGTGTGTGTGTGTGTGTGTGTGTGTGTGTGTGTGTGTGTGTACAAGAAGATCAGAGCTGGCGCTGAAATGAGTCTGTGTATCCTGTCGTTCATCGATTGCCTCGAGCAGGCCCCAGTAATGTCTCCTTCATCCTAGCCCTGAGATTTTAACAAGTGCCACATTCGAGGCTCTTTCAGGGTCTGGAGAATGAGACCCATTGTTACTGGTTTTTGGCATACTGAATTATGCCACGGGGAGTTTGCCAGACTCTGCCATGTGGGCAGAATATCCTCGGTAGCCTGCCAGGTACTCCAGAGTAAGAACTAGATAATAAGATGCCGTGCAGTGTAATAAACCCAACTAAGCAATCTTAACCTATTATCTATTATCTATTATCCTTCCCAAACTTTCCACCTCCGGGACCTCAATATTCCATTCCTCTGTCTAGTCACTTCTCTGCAACTTATCACCCTTTGTTAAATTGGTACGTAAGACAAACTCCAATCACTTCTCGACTTTTCTATGAAAACCCCATACATAAAAAAATACCAGTGAATGTATATGCCTTTTCCATCTGCTCATCTACCATTTATATGGTAGATTTAACTCACAATGCTCAAGGACAGTCCTTAACAGAGGAGAAGGGGAGTTTTTACTCCCTTATTCAGGGTGAAACTCTAGGCCTTTCCCTCAACCTTTGCTGGTCAGAGTGGACTGGTACTTGGCTGATGCAGAGCACATATTCGCTCAAAGTTATCTTTGTTGCTAGGTTACATCATTTCCTAGTTATTTGGCCAGACAAAGGGTTCTGTTGGGGCTTTTTCTGTCTGTGCCCAAGGGTGTTTCCAAATTGCTGCTTTTTTAAAGCTTCAAGTCCGGAATATTTGAGACAAATAAAAATCCAAAGAAATGACCACTGTGTTGTCCCTTGGTCTTAAGGTCCCTCCCCGGTCAGAGTTTGGTTTATCTCTCTGTCTTCTTAGATTCAGATCTGATGTCCAGTATTTTCCGCTGTCCTCCGCAGAAGGAAAGCAAGGTCTCTCTGACCCTTGTCCCAGCAGTAGGAGGGACACATGCTTTATTTATTTTTTTTATATTTTTATTAGTGAAACACATGAGGTACAGTTGTAGACTTACAAATTTTAGTGCTTGGGTTTCGATTATACAATGACCAAATACCCATCCCTCCACCAGTGACCACCCTCCACCACCATGTATCCCAGTATTCCTCCCACTCCCATCCCCTCCATCCCTCCCTGCCTCTGTGGCAGGGCATTCCCTTTTGTTCTCTCTCTCCTTTTGGGTGTTGTGGTCTACAAAAGAGGCACTGAGTGGCAATCATGTTCGGTCCATAGTCTACTTTCAACATGCATCTCCCATCCTGGGAGGATCCTCCCGACACCCTTTATTTGGTGCTCCCTACTCTATCTGAGCTGCCTTCAAAAAATTAATCTTATGCTTTGAATAACACTTAAATTTAATGATGATGGTTATAAAGGAAAATGTTCTATAATTTCTCATCAAGTATTTTGGTGAGCAAAAGCTTACAAAATAAGCATAGAAGATAAAAATGTATTAGACTTACTGATATAGTATGAATTACAAAGTTTCTTGTAGAGGGGTCAAATTATTTGTACAAATTAGGAGAAACTCCTCTACAGTGGCTATGACACAATGTACAGAGTTAAGGAACTTGAAGTTAAATTATTTATGTATGGAACCTATACTGTTTATAACCATAACTTCAGTCAAGGTATCTTTCTATGTCCAAACATATTTCTACAACACTTGATTCCACTAAAATGATGGATACACCATAATCTAACCAAGTCCCTGATGCTAGACAATTATAGCCTTCTCCAACTTTCTATCACTAATGTAAGTAGTGCAACAATCAATACCCTTGGTTAAATAATTGAGCATACTTATCTTTCCCTTACAGTCAGTCTTATAAGTAATTTCGCAGCCAACTTTAATGTGCACTTTGTCCAACTGAATGACTACCTCATGCTTATTCTTAATAGAAATGCTGCGTAATACAGCACAATAAGAAAGACCTGAATACATGGATTTCAAAACATTTATATCTTACAGATCATCATACGTGCACACACACCTCTATTACAAAACCTACTTTGTATAGTTACGTCCTTTTATAATATCCTCAATAGTTCTTGG
>JAOXYA010247045.1:0-19610 GCA_028565675.1 Sorex palustris | reverse complement strand
CTCCCTCCCCCTCCCCCTCCTCCTCCTCCTCCTCCTCCTCCTCCTCTGTTTTGAGGCCATATCCCAGGTGACCGTCTGCGGTGCCAAGGCCTGAGTGTGGGTTGGTCGCATGCCATGCAGGTGCCCATCCACTGTACCAAGCTGTCCAGCCCCAGTGCTGGCTGCGCCCCACCTGCCCCTTCCAGATTCCAGTGTCCCCACCCAGTGGCTGGGGTGGGGATCTGCCTAATGCTCAGCAAGAGCCTCGAGAGCGACAGGACCCTGAGGGCAGCTGTAAGGGTGCAGGGCCGCCCGGGGGTGGGGGCGGGGAGACGGACAGTGAGTGACCCAGGGTGCAGGCCCTATTTCCAGGCCTGGGTCCAGACTGGCCACATGCGGCAGCCTCCTGGGCTGAGGGGACACATGTGCTCAGTGTGACGACGGCAGGGCATCCTCAGCCCCTGGACGATCCCTCTCCCTGCGGGGGGATGACGGGTCCGGGCTGGACAGGCGTGATGGCCCCAGGCCTGCAAGAGGAGAGATGAGGGGACTTCAGCTGCCTCTGCGGCCGGGGGAGAACGAGGCTTCAGGGACAGCAGGAGTGAGTGACCCACGCCAGCTGCCCTGCCCGTCCGTCCAGCTTGGACCCCTGACTCCCCCGGCTATAGCACATCTGAGCTTCTCCCGTCATTAGGGTCCTTTGTAATTGGCTGGAGCAGCAACAGGAGATCAATACAGCCGAACACCGGCCCATAGCTCCCCAATGAGACCCGGCGTCAGGTTAACTTGCCCTGTGATATCCATGTCCGAAGTCCCCACCCGCCCCGAAAGCCGCGTCCCAGGGAAAAGGCTCTGTCAGGGGGGAGCACAGGCCGCTGGCACCCGGGCCTCCCGCCTGGTCACCTGCTGGTCCTGCCCACGGCGCAGTGTCAGGCTATCGACAGACATGGTGACTGGCCGCGCCCCCCCCTCCCAGAGCCCACTTGCCTCGGGCTGTCTTCCCCCCCCCTTCTCCCGTGTGTGCCAGGGCTAAGTGGTTGGTGGTTGGCAGCTCGCCGTTGCTAACCCGAGTGAAGACTTAGCAGCAGAAGGTAATGCGATTCAGAGGGTAATGGGATGTCGAGCCCAGTAAAAAATTAAATAAATCTCCACGAATGAAACGCTCCTAACCACCTTTCAACAGTATGAACATTCCAGAACGTTCTCGGCAGCTGCTGTAGTAAGTGAGGAATGAACAGAGAGCCCCCACCAACAGGGGACACCCCCACTGCAGCACAGAGGGAAAGGGCTCGTCTCCAAGCAGGATGCAGGATGCGGCCCACCATCCCAGAGTCACATGAGCACAGAGCAGGGAGCACAGAGCAGGGAGCAGGGAGCACGGAGCATGGAGCAGGAAGCAGGGAGCACAGAGTAGGGAGCACGGAGCACAGAGTATGCACGGGAGCCGGCCACTCCGGGGAAAGAAGTTCAGAGGCCGGCAGTGCCGGCAGGCAGCAGGCTGCCATGGAAACTGCTGTGAAAACTTTTCTTTCTCCCCACACAGTGTATGTGTATGCATGCATACATGTGTGTACACATGTGTGCATGTGTGTAAACACGTGTGCATACATGCATGTGTGTATCTGTGTGTGTGTATATAGACAAGCGCATGCATACCCGTGTGCATGTGTGGACATGCGCATGTGTGCCTACACGTATGTGTGCATGCAAATATGTGATCAGACACTTGTGTGCGTGTGTGTGCCTGCAGGTGTATATGTGTCTATCTATGCGGGTATGTGTGTGCGTTATACGCAAAGTACTGATGACCAGGTGTCAGTTTACTTTTCAAGCCACTCAATATTTTAAACGAAAGCCAACCGTGAAGAGAAGAAATAGATAAATTCCTATCATTCTGAGCCGTGAAGATGGCCTTGTCCCAGTTGGCAGAATCAGCCAGCCTTCATTCTTACTTTTGTCTTAACGATTTAGCCTAAGAGTCTTGATTTAACATACATATCCTCTCAGATTACTGCCTCCAGATCCAGTGCGGGTTTCAAAGAGCTGCCTGGTTAAATAACTGTTTGTTTTTAAATAGCTTCCTGGCTTCCCAGCGTTTGAATGCACCATAATTCATACCTTAATTCAACCATTTCCTTCCTGATGGAAATTAGAGTTCCGGATTCTGCCATCCCGGACGACGAAGCATTCAGCGCCCGAAACACGTGTCCGGGTCACGATGCCTCCTGCCCACAGGACACGTCTCCCATGTGTGGCGGCTCCAACAGAGCTCCTGGACACGGAGGGCTAACAGGAAACCAAAGAGCATAAATACATCAGTGTCCGTGAGCAGAACCCACGATTACCTGGTCGTGGCTTAACTGGTTAGATGCGAATCTTAGCACATGAAATTCAGGAGAAAGGCTGCAGTTAGGTGGCAGGTGGCCGGAAAGGCATTCATGTGCCGTCCACGGCATATGTGGTTCTAGCATGACTGGGATGCGGTGTGTGAACACTGGCTGCGTCACGCAGGAGCTGCAGCCTCTCAGGGGCAGAGGAGCGGTGTCGCGGGAGCGGCCGAACTGTGCCCCCCTGTGTCCCCGCTTCTCTGGCAGGCCAGAGCCGGTCAGCAGGTGGCCGGAGGGAATCAGGACCGTGTCCAGGGCCGTGTCCTGCACTCGGTGGGGTTGGCCGCTGGGGGCCCAGGGGGCAGCGGGGGAAGCTGGACTCCGCCTCTACGTCCTCTGCTCCCCACTGAGGACGCTGGAGCTGTGGGTGAGGGTGCCGGGCTCAGCTCTTGGCCGGGCGCCCCTGACCTTCACCTTCGTGTCATGAGTGCAGCCTCGGCCAGTGTGATGGAAGTCAGGTCTGTGGGGGTCCAGAGCTGGGGTCGCCCCACACCGAGAGGAGCACTCCTGCCTGGAGAAGCAGCGCCCAGGGAGCAACCAGGAGCCTGGAAGTTCTCTGTCCCTTAACCCCATCCACACTGACCATTCAGGAAACAGGAACCAGCCCCGCCCGACCCACGGTCACCCCTGGAACCAGCAGGCCAGCCTCTGTCCGTCTCTGCCCACGGCCGCCTGCTGTAACCGTGATAAAGCACCGAGCTTCTTGGCCAGCATAAGCGGACAGCGGGTAGCTGTCCAGTGCCCACCACCACCAACAGGCTCAGGGCCACTTCCAGCCTCCGGGACTGGGACTCCAAACCCACCACACTCAGCCCCTGAAGGCCACGCTCGACCCCACAGACCCAGCCATGAGACACAGAGACACAAAAACACAGCATCCGAAGCCTGAGCAGGAGACCAACGTCACTTGTGACCTGGAAGGACACTGGGCTGGTTTCCGCTAGGCAGGGCTGCGACTGGTCAGGCCCCTGGCCAGCATGTCCACTCACCTCCCATGACGTCCCAGCCCCCACTTCTCGAACACACAGTGGACGGTCCTGGAGCTGGCGGCATGTGGGGCCCAGCGGTGTCCTCTCCCCAGGCAGAGGTGGCAGAACTGAGCACAGCCCAGTCCAAGCAAGTGTTTCTGGAAGTGCTGGACGTAGTGTGCAGGTTCCGGGCGCCCAGAGACTCAGTGCTTTGTCAGTCGAGGCCACTGCCCAGGACCGTGGGCTCCTCGGGTCTCCAGCTGTTCTTACAGCTCTGAGACCACCGGGCTGAGACGGTACCAAGCTCCCACGGGGGCTGGTAGCCAGGAACTTGCCCCCCACCCCGTGCCACCGTAGCCTCTGTCCACACTGTCCTTGTCCATGTGGGCCTGGGAAAGACCCTCTCAAGCTTGGCAGCCTCGGTGCGGGCTGGACACAGCTCGTGGCCCGCCTGCACGTCCCTGTCCGTCTCCGCGGGCGCGGCCCTGAGGCCCAGTCAGCAGCCGCCCGTCAACACCGCCAGATGTGTGCCCTGGAAAATCAACCAAATGTGGACGACCTCCCGTGATTCCATCTCATGGCTGTTGCTCGTTAGTGACGTGGCGGCTGATCCCGCCGGGGTGGACGAGGGCCGTTACGTTCCTCTCTTTCTCCAGGACTCTGATTTAAAGATTCGCTGGCCGCTGAGAATCTCGAGCCTCTTGTTTCCCACGGGAGCAGTGGGCAGACCGGAGTCCTCAGTCCTGCGGTTCTGAGCGGCCATACATGCCGCGCCCGCCCCCTCCTATTGACTGGCGGGGGTCCCGGGCTCCTCGTCCATCAACCCTGTGAGCTTCTCGGCTGCGGGGAGAACCCCACGGGAAGCGTGTTTGCTCCATCTTAAGGCGCTTCGGCAAATCAAGCTGTGATCTCGACAAAACAGAATCCGCTGACAGCGAGGCCGGCCGGCCTGATAACAGCCTCTTCTGCTCAGAGCATTCTCCGCAAACTAGGTCAGCGCACTCTCCCCGACGGCGTGTAATCGCCTTGACTTAGAGAACCATTTTTATCTAAACCCAACAGATCCTGATTATCCACTTAAAAGGGAAGGAGATAAGTTCAGTGGTCGGACTCCGGAAAAAGCGGCGGCATGAAAGTCTACCCGAACCCAAAGCCAGGTGGCTCGTGTCACCTACCAAAGGAAGATTCTAGATCAGGGATCAGATGGATTAACTGCTAAAGTCAATCTAAACATGGATTAAAATTCGCTCTTGCAGATACGTTTCCTCCCGCTGCCTTCCGGACAAGTCCTGCTCTTCTGAGGAAAAGAGGAGCCAGCCTTGGGGTGAGTTTGCCGGGCAGGACAAGCTCTATTCCTGCCGGGGCCTCGGTGCCAAAGCGAGCTCACAGCGTCTGCAGGGCCTTGGTGCACATCACGGGCCCAGGGGAGGCAACTCGAGCCAATGAGATGCACTGATGTTTCCCACGTGCAGAGACCAGGACGCAGAACCTGACGTAGGGGGCGTCATCCCAGCACTCGCTCGTGTGCTATTGATGAAGAAACGTGCTTGATTCCTGAGAAGCTGAGCATGTTCCTGGTGGCCGGGAAGCAGCTACTTGAAGAAAATGTCCAGAAGAAGGAGCAAGTTGTCAGAGTGAGGAGGGCAGAGTGGGAGGAGCATCATGGGGAGGAGTAGGTGGAGCATTGTGGGCAGAGTGGGTGGAGCACCGTGGGGCGGAATGGGTGGAGCACCGTGGGGAGGAGTGGGAGGAGCACTGTGGGGAGGAATGGGAGGAGCACCACAGGGAGGAGTGGGTGGAGCACCGTGGGGAGGAGTGGGAGGAACACTGTGTAGAGGAATGGGAGGAGCATCATGGGCGGAGTGGGAGGAGCCCCAGCGGAGGGAGCATCTGAGGCGTCCAGCATGTCTGAGGGCAGTCTGGCCCCACTCCGGCCACAAGGCGGTTGGTGCAGGCACCCATGTCTGCAGGGTGGAAGTGACGTGATGGTCATCGGGAGATGGACAGTGGCAGACAGACAGAGGGACGAAGGGGGGGCTGGGGCACCCCACACGCATGCACGTTCCCACGTGGACACCATAGGGGTTCACCGTCTGGGCTGACGCTGGCCTTGCACGCTGCCGAGCTGGCCGGGCCCAGGCCCTGACCCTGCCCAGAGGAAGCCCTGGGGACCTCCCGGGTTGCCAAAAAGACACAAACCTGCTCAGGGATCTCCCCTCTGAGTCTCAGGTCAGACTCTCCCTGGGCTGAGGGCTGGGGGCTGGGCATCGCCCGCCTGCACCGGGAATCACCCCTTGCCCTGAGCCTCTCGAGGAGCCTCTCGTCCGCAATCAGAGACTCCTTAGCCGACACAGAGCCTTTTTGCGTCCTTAAGTGCAGTTACTAGTGCAGGCGCCCTCTGCGAGAGGCTGTAAGCAGCACAGGCGCTTGTCAGGAGAGTTCAGACAAACAGACTCGGGCTGGGCCTGCGAGCAGAGGGGGGAGCCGGCACGGCCACGGGGACTGGGGGCTGGACGCTGCGTGGCCATTTGCGTGGATGTGCTGCCCCGCAGGGCCTGCGGGAAGGGCCTCCCCGCCCGTGGCCCCCAGCCGCCTCACCCGGTCCCGAGCAGCCGTAGAGAGAAGCAGCACCGAGCCAGGGCCGGCCTGTGGCTCTGGGTTCGAGGCTCATAACCACCCAGACTCCCACTGCAGACAGCCTCCAAGGAAACCGGAAGCCCAACAGCTGGCAGGAGCCACGGTCCCAGGAGCAGAGTGGGGCTGCCCCTCCCTGCTCACCTCTTCCCCGTCTTCCTCCTCCTCCTCTTCCTCCTCCTTCCCCTCCCCCTCTCCCCCTTCTCACCTTTGGGAGGTGTCAGCGGCACACACACACACACACACACACACACGCACACGCACGCACACACACATGCACACGCAAGCACGCACGCACGTCCCTTCTCCCTGCCTGGAGCCCGTGGTCCTGATGCGGGGCTGGTTCTCTCATCCCTCCTCCCATGAGACCCTGCGGGCACGGACCCCATTCCTGTCTCCGCAGGCTGAGCCTGAGGCCTCCGCCACCCTCCACGAGGCTCCCTCCAAGGTGGTAAGGAGCACAGGTGGGCCGGAAGCCAGCCCACCCGCCTCAGGAGAGCTGCAGGCACTCCCCTCCTCACCCTCCCTCCCCCCTTCCCCTCCCCCGCCCCCCTGCCCTCATCCCTTTACCATCTCTTCCGCTGAGCCCTCCTGAGGGGCCTCTCACATGACCCTCCTCTCTGTCCCCTGCCTTCTCTCTTGCCCCTTCCCCAGCCCCCACCTGTTGCACAGTGCCTTGGGCTGAGCCCAGGACGCACTGTGTGGCTCTCCACACGGGAGCCGAGCGTGGACATTGGCCAGCTGCCCAGGGCACAGAGCAGTGAAGAGGCCCCAGGAAGGTGCTGAGGTGTGGGGGAGACGGCTCCATCGAGCGCTGCCTCTGGCCGACACCGAGCCCTGGTCTGGCCAGTGGGCGGCTCTCTGGGGGCCACCTGAGGAGTGTCCCTCACCGAGGGGCCGTAGCTGTGGGCACTGTGGGCGCACCTGAGTGCTCGCCGGCCGTAGCTCCGAGGGTAGGAGACGTGTGGCAGGAGGGCTGTGAGGAGTGGGTGCGACCCCTGCAGACCCCCGGGATGGGATCAGAGAGAAGGAGCCTTGACCCCAGCTCTGCCCCCAGGGACGCGGGCTCCATCCCCACAGTCAGCCCGCGGGAGGACGTCAGCAGGGAGGGAGGAGAAGCCGCTGACGGCCCTCCAGCAGAGTCAGAGCTGGGAGGACGGCTTGTCTCCTCCTCCCTGGCCGGGTACCTGCCCGGGGCTGCAGTGTCAAAGGGGACGGGCTGGCACCGGTGACAGGCCTGTGGGGGGTGGCCTGTGTGTGAGGGGGGTGTGCAGGAGAGAGCGCCTATGTGAGAGAGAGAGTGTGCTGGTGTGAGGTGGACGGTGTGTTTGGTGCATGTGACGTGTGCAGTGTGTGTCTGTGTGTGTGAGAAAATGTGTGGTGTGTGTCTGTGCAAGAGTGTGTGTATGAGTGTGTGTGGTGTGTGTCTGTCTCTGTGTGAGTGTACGTGGTGTGTATGTCTGTGTTGTGTCTATGTGAGGCTGTGTATGTGTGTGTCTCTGTGTGAGAGTATGTGTGTGTCTCTGTGTGTCTCAGTGTGAGTGTATGTATGTCTGTGTGTGTCTATATGGGACTATGTGTATCTGTGTGCCTCTGTGTGAGAGAGTGTCTCTGTGTGTCTATGTGTGAGTGTGTGCGGTGTGTGTCTGTGTGAGAGTATGTGAGTCTATGCATCTCTGTGTGAGAGTGTGTATCTCTGTGTGTCTGTGTGAGTGTATGTATATCTGTGTGTGTCTATATGAGACTGTGTATGTGTGTCTCTGTGTGAGAGAGTGTGTGAGTGTGTGTGTCTATGTGTGTCTATGTGTGTCTATGTGTGAGTGTGTGTGGTGTGTCTCTGTGTGAGTGTGTGTGTGTCTGTGTGAGACTGTGTGTGTGTCCATGTGTCTCTATGTGTAAGTGTGCTGTGTGTGTCTATGTGTGTCTGGGTGAGAGTGTGTGTGTGTTTGTGATGTGGTGTGTATCTGTGTGTGTCCCTGGGAAGCCAGAGGAAATGTCCACGTGTGCTTTGCAAGCGTGTGGCCGGGGCTCTGGTCCCCCGCCCGTCCTCTACCCCAGGACCCCCTGACCAGGTCCCCCTCAGTCTCTGCCCCTCCCACCACGGGCGCCTCCTGCGTGGTCAGCTCTGCTGTCTCCCAGACTTACCGCAGCTGCCGTCGGCTCATCATCCCCGTGCAGTAAGGCCCTTGCACAAGGGGGAGTTTCTGCCTGAGAGGTGGGAGTTGGGGGGGGCACGGGGAGGAGCGTGGCCTGTAAACGCCTGCTCCCCGCGGACGCCCGAGTGCGTTTCTAGGTCGGAAACCGTGAGGTCCCGTCCCATGTTTGTTCATTAAACTCGGGTTGGCTGATGTTAAAGGATACATCGGTGACGGGGAAATTCAAACAAAAGCTTCCGATCCTTTGAAGGTTTGAGACAAGCCAGTTTCTCTCCCTGTAAACAGACCCAGGGACACTCGCCGGGGGAGAGGAGACGCAGAGCCACGTGCCCAGGAGTCGGGCTTCACCGGATGCTGGGTGGACCCCAGCCTCAGACTTCGAGCAACCAGGCGGATGTGACCCGTCCACAGCCAGAGGAGGGTCCCAGGACACCCCTGACCTGCCCCCTCAGCCTCTGCCCTCGCCACTTCCTCCCCCGGGACCGGGGGGTCCTGGCCGTGGGGTCAGCCCTGTTCCCAGCGGGCGGAGAGGGAGGGAACACTGTCCTTGGTGCAGCCTCTCGACTGGACACCATCCCTGGGCGGGCAGGGCTGTGTGGCCTGTGGCTGCCCCATGTCCCCTGCACGCCGCCTCCACTCCCCGCCCCCATCGTCTTTGATGCTCGCTCACTCTTTGATCCTTTTCCCTGCGAGCCCGTATGCAAATCCAGCAGCCTGGGCGCTATGACAGTCTCGGTAATGAGCCGCCACGCAGGCCTGTGGATGACAGTGTGATAAAGGGGTGAGGCAGCACGTAGACGAGCCCAGTTTCAGCTTCCTCACAGGCCGGGCAGCCTAGGACGCCGCCAGGGTAGAATATGCATGGCGGTTGGGGTGCGACGTGGCCACGTGGCCGCCTTCAACCTGCCCCTCTGCGGCCCGTCTAAGCCCTTGGGAACCTGCTCAGAGGCCCGGCGGCCACAGGGATTGCGGGAACAGGGGCTGCCCTGCACGGCTGCGCTCCAGCCCTGCAGATGATCTTTTGGCCAACAGCTGCACGCAGTGAGCGAGCGCCCTGCATGGCCCGGGCAGCCCAGGAGCCGGAGTCCTGGCCAGAGGAACATGGGAACTGGTGACCGACACGGGGAGGTCGAGGGTCACCTCTGGGGTCATCAACCAGCTGGTGTCCTGGGCCTGAAACACAGCCCAGAGGGCGAGAGCCTGGGCACTGTCAGGAGTGACCGTGACCACACAGTGCCCGTGTCCCAGACACAGGAGGCAGAAGCCACGCCCCCCAGCCCACTTCTCTCCCGCCAGCCTGACGCCCCTGCCACGTGTGGCCTCCAGGTCTGCAACGCCACTGGCCAGGCAGCAGGGCCGAGACAGACTCCAGACACGCAGCTCCTGGGCTGTGAAGCCGCGGCTGCCGCTCCTAGCGAGGACTGCAGGGGACCGCGGGGATGGAGTCGGGGGATGGGCCCTGACGGTGACCCGAAGCTGTTTCTAGAATGTGTGTGGGTGGGAAGGGGTGCGTCGGGCTGACAACCACAGTGAGGTCCATGCACACGTTCTGAGCCACGTCCACCCCTCAGCAACAGCGCAGGGCTGAGCCGCTGTTCCCCCCTACTCGGGACCCCCGTGTCCACTCTCTCTCCTGCCTTCTCACTCACACCCCCATCCAGCCTTCCTCCTGCCAGACCCAAAGATGTTGTCCCAAGTGAGCTGAGCAGCCACTCACCCAGCTGCGGTTCCAGCCACGCCGTTTCGAACGATGTTTAGAAGCAGAAGCGGAGAGTTTGGGGGGCAGCGTTAAAGGGGTTGTAAGAGGCTCCGGGCCCCGCAGGGCAGCGCTGGCCCCCGCTCCTGACAGACACAGATGCTCCCGCATCCTCCGAGCCCTTTCACAGGGGCCTGGGAGAGACTTTGTGGTCAAGCTTCATTCCCTTCTAGAATGTTCTTTCCTGCATGTGAGCTATGTTGGACCAGGTAGTCACTGCACGTGGCCAGCTGGCTCTGTGAAATTCACAGTTATGGAGACTGGAAGCTACACTTTGATTTTTGACAAGCTGACGATAAATATTTGACAACAAATATGACAATTGCCGTATTTCTGCAATGTGGAAACCGGCGCTCCAGGCTCTGGGAGGCCCCACCCCGCGCCTGACTCTGGCGGATACCGTCTCCCCCGAAACGCAAACCAGAGAGAAACCCGATCTCCTAACACCCCAATCGGTAGCAGAGCATGTGGGTCGTTTTCACGCCAAGTCGCAGGAGCGGCTGCACATGTCAATCACAGCCGTTTGGAAGGACGTGGCCCAGGCACAGGCTTGTGTGAGCGGGGTATGGAGCTGGGCAGGTCACTCGAGCGGGGAAGGACACGTCCGGTGAGGCTGAGGCTGGCTGGGCTTCGGGTACTGGAGGGCCCTGTGGTCTCCCAGGAAGAATCAGAAGAGTCTCAGGGTTAGACCCAGGACATCCTCGTGGTCCATCAGCATCCTTGGAGCCCGGATTGGACCAGCATCTGTGCCACCCCCTGCTGATGACCGAGGGAGGTACAACCCCGGGGCCGAATTCCTGGGCCAGGTCTCAGGCTGGCCCCTGGACGTCCACGGCTGGGGGAGCTGGTGGCTTGTGGTGCAGCCTGACCCCTCTGGGGCCCCTGTGGGGAGCACGGGGAGGCGGTGGCCCAGCACGGAGTGACACAGAGAGCAGGGCCGGGTTCCTCCCAGACGCCCAGTACAGCAGCGAGCCGTGGGCAAGGAGAGATGCTGTGATGGGTAGAAGAGAAAGTTTGGGGGGGAGGGGAACTGTACCCCATCAGGAGCTTTGCTGAGACCCGAAGCAAAAGGTCTAATAAACAGAACGCGGCATTGACAACGCGTGTCCTTGGTGTGGCCCCCGAGGACGGGAGGCTAGGGGGGAGGGGGGCCAAGGGCGGGAACGTTTGAGGCTTCGCCTTTGGACTCCTGTGTGCTAAGGGGAGAAACGGTCAAAATAGGTGACCTGCCCTGTTCTTTGTTCCATTATAAGCTTCGTTGGAAAAGGGCAGAGACGTTGCAGGTGGAGAGACGTGCGTGCCGGCTCAGTTACTCTTGGCCGCTGCCACAGATTCATCACACGCAGAGCCGGCCGGGGCGGAGTCTGGCCCCTGGACTGCTGCCAGGTCATTTTTCTGAGAACTCAGAAAAAGGCAGACTCGCACTGTGAACGCACACGGGACACGCTGTCTGAGATGTGTCGACTGCCCTGTGCCACCCTGACTAGAGCCGTGGCCGCTCGCAAGGCCGGGCCGGGGCTCCCTGAGGCTGCGGGACCCAGTGCCTGGCACTGGCTCCGTGCCCACACACTCTACCCCACCTCTGGGCCCCCTGCAGGCTGGCGGCTCTTCTGAGTTGAGACACATGAGTCGAGCTGGAACCCCCGGGGCCCTGATGGTGCCAAAGGGGAAGGTGAATGGGGGCCTCCATCCCAACCTTGGGGCCGTGGCTCAGAGCTGGCATGAGGAAGAGCCCCGGAGCTCAAGAGCCCCCCCCATCGCGAGCCCCCCCTAGCCCACCCCTGCCAGCCCAGCTGCCTCAGCGGCTGGCCGTAGAAGCGAGTTAATTACACACACTCCTCTGAGCCCGGAAGGAGGCTTGGCCGCATCTCACAGAATGAATCCACGGGGTCTAGCTGGTTCCTAAGACACAGCAGGGATAAGACTCTGCTTCCTGGGGGGAGGGTCTGGGCTGAGTCTCCGCTCAGATGCCCCCACCTCCCACCCCCAGTCTCTGCTCCTTCTAGCCAGCAGGGGGCGCCGGAGAGAGATGGTGGCCAGGAAACGTTCTTCTATTTGCCCGGATAAACCGCGTTATTTTGTTGGCCTCTCCCAGTCTAGAGCATTGTCTGATGTGGAACCCGGGTGATGTTCACGCTGGATCCCCTGGAAGTGGTATGAGAGGGGTCTGTAAGGGAATAGACTTCTCTGTCTATGGGAATACATCATAATCCCCACGGGATTGTGGCAAAAAGATAAGGATGGAAATATAAACTGTCAGGCCATTACTCTGCGAAAACTGCGCGAAGTCACGTTAAGGAAAGGAGTAGATCAGCTTACGCAAATGCGGGCTCAAAGTCGGGGGAGAAACGCCAGGGAAGTGGCGGAAACTGGACGCGGGTCTTCATCCGTGGCGTCACGCATGAGCCCGCGGCAGACCCGTGCGGGAGTACAGTGGGCATGCGAGGGCGCATCCCGGTATGAAACTGAACAGAGTGAAGAAGATGCTTCTGTCTGCAAGCCAGAGATTAAGCAGCAGGAAAGCATGAATTTGACGCCTCCCACCCAGGAGAGGGGCGCTGACTCGCGGACATTCCTGCACGAGCGGGTCAGAGCCGCAGCGGCCACAGTGGGGGCCACAAGACCCGGGGGCTGGGCTGCAGGCGAGGGGGCCGCTGCTCGCCAGGTGTCCTGGTGGCCGGCCCCTCCAGTGAGGGCGGGTCTGCTCTGTGTGCCGTCTGGGGTCTCTCTTCCCTCCCTCTCTCTCCCTCTTCCTCTCTCTTTCACTCTCGCCTTCCCTCTCTCCCTCTCTACCTCTCCCTTCCTCTCTCTCTCCCTCTCCCCCACCACACACACACACACACACACACACGCACGCACGCACGCGCGCGCACGCACGCACGCACACACACGAAGACCGTGTTTATTATTTCCTTTCACTTTTGCAAGGAGGCAATTTTCCTGTGTTGATTAAACTAAATTAAAATGAGGCCCGGGATGAATGCGCGGCGGAAGCGGACAAGGGTTTTCAGACGCGTCATTAAGACCCGAGCCGAGATATTGTTCATGGCTGATAGGATCCGCCTTTTATTGATAATCTTGTAGGAAGGAATCAGGTTAATGAGAGGAGGGAGAAGGGGAGCAAATTGAGTGGAGTGACATAAATAACAAGGCCGGGGGCAGCGCGTGCGACAGCCAGCCAGGCTGAGGCCCGAGTCCGGCCCAGAGCTCCCTGGCGTCCCTGCCCCGCCTCGGATACACCCGTCGCCTCTGCCCCCCTGAGCCCAGCCCTCTCGGGGCACCCTGGGCCCAGAACCTCCAAACAGAGAAAGTTCCTCCCCAGCCGCTGCTAACACCGGATTTCAGCACTCCCCGCATGCACCAAATTGTTTTATAATTTCTCATTAAACAGTCGTCAAATAAAAACCCATAATTAGGACCGATTTTAATTAGAACCCTCCCAGAGAGGACTTAAATTATAGTTAAAACATAAGCAATCAAAGGAAACCCGGGGAGTGAAAAGCAGGAACGAGAAAAGTCAAATCCGGGGGCCCACCCGGGCTGGATCCTGGCCGCCCGTGTATTCTCCGGAGCACTGCCGGGAGTGATTCCCGAGCGCAGAGCGGTGCTTCCCACCCCAAGAGGAGAGAAGCCAGATCATCATCGTCCTTGTACGAGAGGAGCCTGTGGCTAGGAGTGGCGGTGACCCACCCACCTACTCTCCCAAGAACTGGGTGTTTAGCCAGTCAGTCCGGCTTTAAAACTAGTCAAACTGAAGTTCCTAGAGAAGTCCGGGGTGCCGTACACAGAGTCAGGGACCAGAGCTCAGCTTCTGGGCCCCGAGGGGTTCACACACCCACTTAGGGGCGGGGGAGCCCCTCGGAGCTCGCAACGTCTCACACACACAGATGCTCATTAATTCCAACTTTATGAAATAGACAATATTATAACATAGTAAAAAAAAATTTATAAAGTCCAGGAATTGAACATTTGCATATAGATAGAAAAGAATTCAGATTCAAATTACCAGTGAAAATAATGATTTTCAATATTTCCATGCAATTTTCAGTAAATTATCATTTAGGGGAGCAAGTCCGTGGCACATTAATTAACTATGTAGATGGATTCTTTTTTAGCTTACCATCAAAAAAAAAAACCTAATAAGATCTCTTTTCTGAGAAAGAGCCCAAGATGGGTTCACACCCTGGAGAGCGTTTTGGGGGTTCTCAAATTTCCCCAAATTTGAGCCAGACCAAAACAAACATCCCTGCAGGGCATATCCCCTCCCGGCCCTCTGAAGGCTCAGACCCACCAGCCCACGCCCAGGCCCCCAGCAGCCGCGCTTAAACCCCCTGAGTAGAGGAAAGCCCAGTAGGTGGGTCCCCATCCCTCCTGGCACCTCTGCCCCTCGTCCTCACTGGCACAGCAGGAGTGTCGCTGGGCCCACGTCCTCGAATCTGCAAGCCCACGGAGCCCTGAGTATGCTATATCTCAAGTGGCCAGTCCCAAGCAGCTGGTCCACCCACTGCCCAGCATGGGGCAGTGCGGCGAGGCCACCAGGGCCGGACAGGGAGGATGATGGTCATGTCCAGGGCCCTGTGCAGCATGCGGGCACCAGCCTGGTCTCCAGGTGTGAGGGTGTTTTAATAAGAAACATCACCAGGGACGTGGGAGGTCAGACCCTCCCTCTGAGGGTCACTCGGCCTGCCTGGGGATGGCAGGAGGTCAGACTGTCCCTCTGAGGGTCACTCGACCTGCCCGTGGTGCTCACCATGCAGTGCTCGGGGCCTGAGAGCCACACCTGGTGCTCAGACTCCACCTGACCCTCACGGCTCCACGGGGACCCCCAGCGCTCATGCCTGCCACCGACCCCTGCCCACCCCAGTGGCCCCCGCGTCCTGCTCTGACCCACGCCTCTCCCCAGAGCCCGCTCTGGGTGAACCGTCCATCGGGGGTCCCACTGGACGTCCACTGCCCTTGGGGTCCCCCTGTGGGGAAACGGGGCCCCTGCAGAGACGAGAGACACCCACTGGCCCAGGGCCTGTCCCCGCCCCGTCTTGCCAGAGCCCAGCGGTCAGCAGGGCAGGTCCAGGAGACACTGGGCAGAGGGTCACGGCCGCTCTGTACCAGGCAGCCGGCAGCACAGACATAAGTGGACGGCGGCCCTGGTCCCCTGCCGTGAGGGGCTGAAAGACAACAGGCTGTGCCGGGCGTCCTGGCCCTCACGCCACCTCCTGACGCCGGCCTGGGTGCAGAGAGCACACGAGAGAGAGTTAAAGCTACTTCCGCTGGGCTGATGGCTTCTCTCGACTGTCCTCACCCCACATAATTAACACAGCCTAAAAATAAAGTTAATTGTCCCCCTGAATCTCCCTCACGGAGGAGCCTCCGATCAAAGCTCCCGACACACAGCAGGACGTTTTTTATGCCAAGAAGGAAACCCCAGATCCCGCCAGCCCTTCCCCCTCCCCTTCCCTCCTCTCTCCCTCTGTTTCCCTCTCTCTGTCTCCCTCTCTCCCTCCATCACTCTCTGTCTCTCTCTCTGTCTCTCTCTGTCTCTCTCTCTCTCTCTCTCTGTGCCAATCTGTTGGTGAGCCATGAATTATTCATAACAAAAGCCGTGGTTAATGTCTTAGAAAATGCAGAATGTGTTGCCTTGTTATTTCTAACTGGGGTAGAAGGTTTGACAAATTATAATAAGTCCCTATATTTATTTTCTGTCGGATGGGGAAGTGGATTTATTGCCTCAGTAATGGATCATCAAGAGATATCAAAAATAAGCAAACGAACCCCTACTTACACCTCCAGCTCATGCAGCTTTGGTGCTGGGCAGGGCCACCATGTCGCTTGGTCCCGGAGGCCGTGGGACACGTCGTAACGCCGGAAGCTCTCCGGGCGATTCTCCCTGCTTCGCCTAGAGACGGATGAGGTGGGCCCGTCCCTGGGGAGGCGGCCTGAGCTGCTGATCCCGGATGCTGGCTGGGGCATCTTCTGCCGCGTCTCTCCTCAGGCCCACGGAAACG
The DNA here is from genome assembly GCA_028565675.1 of Sorex palustris. Classification (NCBI taxonomy): domain Eukaryota; kingdom Metazoa; phylum Chordata; class Mammalia; order Eulipotyphla; family Soricidae; genus Sorex; species Sorex palustris. The sequence continues at coordinate 3,728 of JAOXYA010247045.1, read as the reverse complement.
GGAGTGACCGAGTGTCTGTGCTTCGAATGTCACCAGTTGCCCGGGCCATTCCCAAGAGGACTGCGGCTGCTCCGGGTACTGCGTGTACCCTCCCCCGCTCAATGTCCTGACATGGCGTCTCCTCCTCGTAGGCTTCTCGGCGTCTGCCCCAGCCGTGGCCTCCCAGCCCGGCCAGTGCATATTATGGGCTGCAGAAAGGCCGGCACAGCCTAGACTTACCTGCATGTGTGTGTCTGTCACGGCCACAGAGTCCCATCCCATGGCTCAGTGCCTACCCTCGGGCCGGATGGCTCAGTGTCAGTGGCCTTCACAATGCCCAGTAAGTCCCCACCCCCGCCCACCTCATTCCAAGGGGCAAAGGGTTCCAGGGCCATGGCCAAGGGACAGTGTTCAGAGTTGCCCAGCACTCCGGGGGCCGATGGGGACAGCTCCGGGCCCCCGGGAGACCCCATGTCTCTCCCATGGCCAAATGCAGCCAGAGCCAGAGGGAAGGTGGGAGGGAGGGAAAGACCAGAGTGCCGGATAGGGCTTGGGGGCCGGGCAGAGGGTCCAGCAGCCCCTCCGCTCCCCACCCCCCTGGTCACCTCCGGCCCCTCTGGTCCCCTCTGCTCTGCCCGGCGTTGGCCTGTGGCTGCAGAGGGCGCCAGGCCGAGTCAGCGGGACGCGGAAGCCGAGACGCGGCTCCCGGCCTTGATTACACGTTTCTGATCTCTTAAATGTGCCTTAATGAGTTCATTTAACTTCACCGGAAAATTCATTAGACAATGTTTGCTCTGAGTAAATATTTAAATGAATATTACCCGCGCAGGAGGGGGCGGGAGGCGGCGGTTTAATTGTGTCTTCTCTCGGGGACCCTCTGGGCTCCCCCTCCACACTCCTCTGTCCAGGTCTCGTGTCTGCCCGGCTGCCGCGGGGCCCAGAGTCGGCCCAGACCAGCAAGCCCCGAGGCTCCAGGTGCTCCCCGCACCTTGCAGCCCTCCAGGGCAGGAGAGCCAGAGGCAGGCGAGGACAGTGTCGGGAGGCCCACCCAGAGCAGACAGCACGGGGCACCCAGGCCAAGAGGTAAGAGGCCCGGGGTGGGGGCAGGGGACCACAGACGCCTTGGCCGAGTAGCCAACGACACCCCAGGCTCTGTGCGGGAGGCAGCTCCTGTCTGCTCTGAGCTCTGTCGAATATCACAGTATCCTAATGTGCTTGGCTAGCAAGACCCGGCTTGCTCGCAGTCACGTGTCTGCACGTCCCAGGGACGCCTCCCTCGGCCCACACGCGTGTCAAGGGCATCTCAGCTGGCATGGGCTGTGATCTCCATATGCGTGTCAAGGGTGTCTTGGCTGGCATGTGCTTTTCATGTCTGAGCACACACGAGTCTGCGGGAAAGCCCCCTCCCCGCCCCCGAGTGATGTCAGGACATCCGTATTCACGCCTGGTTCTTTCTTGCCTTGAATGTCTTAAAATTGATTTTTAGAAGTGTTTGTTTTTGAACAGGCGTTCGCCCATTTCCTCAGAAATGCCGTGGGAGAAACGATTTATCTAATGGATCCGCGAGAGCTCTGGAACACACAGCTTCATGTGCATCATTCGGTTTTCAGGAAAACTCTTCATTGGCACCTCTAGTCTCGAGTCCGAAAAACTGAGATGCAAACAGGAGGTTGGGAGATGACAGCGACTGTCTCCATACCTGGATTTCTCCATCCTCCTCTTTCGGGGTTTTGTTCTGCGTCAGATCTTCCCTTCGCACTGACCCTGTCAGGGTCCTCAGCCATCAGCAGCAGGGCCGTCCAGCCCAGGGCACCCTCAGGCGTCCAGCAAAGGGGCTGTCCAGCCTAGAGATCTTCGGATGTCCAGCGTGGCTCAGCGATGGCAGTGGAACCCGAGGCCCTGGTTCCCCGGCGTCCACGGGCTCCTGATCCCAGCGGGCGCCGCCAGCATGGCCGCCGTTTTCACGTTTACAGTTTTTTGAGTCACCTCTTGGGTCCAATTAGCACATTTGTACATGCACGGCTATAAACACGCTCGCTTTTCGGGAGGGGTGTAGGTGTGTGTGGGGTGTCAGTGTAAGCTGCGCGGCCGCGCCCAGGCCTCCCGCAGCCGTGATGGGAAGGAGAGGCTTTCCCGCCAGCAGCCTCGGTGAGCTGTCTCCGAGCCCTGCGCCCGACAGGCTTCCTGCAGCCGCCAGCAGCTCTCGGCTCGTGCCGAGTTGCCTACAGGTGTAGTGACACCGTGGAATTCTCCCACTTACACACAGGCACTGAAGTGTGTCTGTATATCACTGTCGTGCTCGCAGGAGCTGCTGTTCAGGAGGGTCCTCTCTGGGAGGGTGCTGGGCTCACTATCAGTCGCAAGGGCATGCTTGGGTGCATCGGGGATGGGTGCTGGGAGGGGGTAACAGCAGGGAGCGAAGGGACGCAAAGTTCTGCCGCATCTCAGAACAAAGCCCGGCCGGGGCGAGGCGGCTGCAGCCACATGGGCTGGGGAGGGTCCTTGCTGTCCCCCGGGCAGAGCTCTGAGCATGGACACCAGCACCCTGGGGGCTGGGAATGGTCAGTGGGATGGACGGCGCCTCTCCCTGCCCCCGGTCACGCATGGCGCGTGGCCGCTGTGTGGGTCGGTTGGGTTTCTTTGCAGCCACCAGCAACACGGGAGCAGATCCTTTTACATGACAGTGTTGAGATCAAAAAGGAGATCACAGGCGTGAACGTTTGTCTTTCGCATTTGGGGTGGTCCTGGGACCCCGCGTGCGCAAGGCTAAATTCCTCCCATCTCAAACCAGGCGAATGACTGCGTGGTCGGGTCATTTCTTTGTTCATCTGACAATTATTTACAAATCTCAGGGCTGGAGAGTGCACAGTGGGGAGGGCATTTGCCTTGCACACGGGCACCCCACAGGGTACCCCCAGGGCCCCCAGGAGTGGTCACTGAGTGCAGAACCAAGAGTCAGCCCTGAGCACTGCTGAGTGTGGCCCAGAACACAAATATTTACTGATCTCCTCCCATCCCCCAAGCTCTGTGCTGGAGGTGTGAGGCGTGTGGGTCCAAACCAGGGCTGACGAGCTCGGCATCACCTCTGAATGCAGAGAGGGACTGGGGAGGGAGGGACTTGCCCCATGCACCTCCCTAAAGGATTCTCCAAGGCAGAAGTGGCCGTCGCACGCTGCAGATGGCAATCGGCGTTCCAGCCCCCACCCCTGGCGCCCAACCTCCCCCCTGGGTTCCTGTCACGGCCGCTTGAGCCACGGGGGCTTTGTGTGCTTCCCTCTGTCATCTCAGCCTCCTCTTGCTTCTCCCCACACCAGCCTCTAGGCCACGCGACCCAGCAACTCCACCCTGGAACCCGGCTCCAGAGAAGCAGACGCGTACTCCCCGGCAAACGCTCTGAGCCCATCCAAATCCAAGTCCTGGCATTGACGAGGCACGAGGGGCCTCATGGGGTTGGGGGGTGGAATCGGCCCTGCTCCCCACCATAACAATGCTCCAGGTTGCCACCCTCAAACGCCTCCTCTGGCTTCTGAATGACCATGATCCCGGAGGCACACAAACCAATCTCGGAACTCAGGGGCTTTTGGCAGTAATCCCTCTAGGTTTCTTACTAAGATATCAGAAATCCAAATTCGCGTGGCCGCTATTGTAGCCACACGACATCATATGCTCTTTATAATCAGCAATAGAAAACAAATTTTCTAATGATGTCTTTGTGGCAGGTCTGAATGTTGGGGAAAATTCCAAATAAC